>JXSR01S000952.1:53003-73238 GCA_000969725.1 Ophiothrix spiculata | reverse complement strand
TTATGTGCACATCCATGCATATTGAAGAATTATTTTGATATATCTACTTGTTTAAATGTTATCAAGCAACAAGCGGTATTAAGAAAAATAATTTTGATTAGAATTTTGCGCTTGTTCTTTTCTTGCATTTCCGTCCAAATTATAAATCGTTGTATACTAAGATTTTAATGATAAATTCCTAATAGTGAATGCAAAAATAATCATCATTAATTGCCCCGCGAATGTGTTGGTTTCAAATTATAACGTCATGTGTGTGTAAAATATCCCTTCTGATTAATTAAAGTGTAAATTCCTATTTTAACTTGTGTAAAATCTACTTTTAAGTGATTGACCTTGACCTCTGAAATGCATTTTCCAGGTTTTTACCAATACTTTGCTTCTTGTTTATTATTCAGGGGCAAAACAAAGTGTGCAGCTCGGGGAACGAGTCTGCTATGAAAATACATAAGAAATTTAAAAGAATAGGTATAACAATTAACTTTACACTTTTTGCTTATCTCAAAACTCTATGTAATTTGAAGATGAACATTTTGATTTACATCCAGAAATATATGGGCTTTCATTTTAACATCACAAAATACAATACTTAAAAGAATGTGATCAGAACCTACACCTTTAAAAGGTCGACTAACGGTGTATTTATTATTCGTGCCAAGACCTTGCCAGTCTGAAATGATAAAGAAAAAAAGATTTGAGCCTTGAACTGCGTTCTCCAAAATTAATTATTTTTGCAAAAAAAATTACATAATTTTGCAACGGATGCCGGGGGGCACTCCATAAATTGGCAAGCGTCATGCTCCTGTCAGTAGACCCCCTTTTTTATGCTTTGCTCTCACCTAATGACCCCTGAGCTGACCTAAAATTTGTACTCGAATTGTTTTTAAATTGTACTCGAATTTGTGTTCCAAATTTGCACCTCAGGAATGTGTACTAGAATTGTACTCGATTTTTTTCCAGGGTTAATATCGACGAACTCTGAATAAATTGTTCATACGCTATTTGCGCATTACAAAACATTCATAATTGTTTCTCTGACCAGTTTTTCTGAACCCAAGCTGTTTCGTTTACACACAGATTATGAAACACATGGATGATAATCTGCGGTTTTCATTTGAAGCTATGTGTGTTTCAACAAAGAAATACAGCCTTCAACACTGTCATGTCTTATGAGCTACGATAATAGATCCATCAACTAATGTTACAAGTGATTGGTTCAATACGTCAATGATACCGATAGCCTCGATACTCCAGACTGATACAGAGACATGAAGAAACAAATAGCTGGTATGGTTTTATTGTACTTTTGTGCGTACATCTTGTTACATAAAAAAAAGCAATGGTTAAACCAAGGAAAAAATTGTTTTATTGAAGAAAAAGTTAATTGTTTTCAAGTTCACCAGTGCATTTGCTTTACATTGTTTTTATTAATATCATATGATTTGCCATATCTTTGTAGTTTTTACAGAAGACTAATTTAGAGTTAACAAATTCAACGGTCAGTAGTTTCCATTGTGTAAGATCATTGGATCATTGGTTATGACACTGTTTATGATTCCCGCCTTTCAAACACACATAGTATCAAAGGTCTGTGGTAATTCTATTGAATTTTAATTAAGTTTATTATCCATGTGTTTCAAAATCTGTGGTTTACACCACTTTCCCCTGAGCCCTACACACGCCTAGTAACAGAAGCATGGTAATATAACCTTGGCGTGAAATCTAGTCAGAACCTATGCAAATGAGCTCATTTTTTTTCATTTCCCGGGTATATCCCGGGTGAATATCAGGATAACTCGGTCGTGATAAATCATGATTTTTGTAAAATTTACCCGAATTTTACCCCTTTTTATCCTAAAATCTCAAAAAAGGGCTCTGTTACGCATTTTATAGATCTCTTTCCATTGGTACCAAGATCATGAAAATCAGCAAGGCTTTATGTAAATATAACGTCACAAAGTATTTCGATACCGAAAATAAAGACTTTTGGCAAAAATGGCCACTTTTTCAAAAAATCGCTATAAAAGTTCTGAATATCCGATTTTCGTCGGGTTTTTGCTAATAAATGAAGGAATCAACAATTCTAACATGTTCTGTAAGTTTCAAGTCAATAGCATGCAGATATTTTTCAAAATGGCGATTTAAAATTTTCCGAGGTGCAACCCCCCTACCCGCCGACTTTGACGGCCTACCATAACCTTAAGTGGTACCCCCGATTTTTTTCCGTCAAAATAACCGCAAAGGATGTAAAAAAAATTATCCAAATGCTCGGGGTCGCTTTGTTTTGCGTTTTGGTGCGATCGGCGATCATCCGACGACGAGGGTTAATATATCTTAATATGCGCGAGACACACATTGGTGCAGAGCACCAAACTATATCTTGTAATTTACTGGAATGGATCATATTTCCTCTGATAGTTATGTTAAAACTGTTATTCTAAATGAGAGAATTTCAAAATTATATATCCTAAATACTTTTGAGAGAAAATGTGAGGTTAAATACTTTTGAGAGAAAATGTGAGGTTTTTTTACACTTGTATATCTTTACTTCCTATATTTTCAATAATGGAGTGGAGTGGATGCTTGGTCACCACATTTGAAGGTTGTGTTACCATGGGAACTGAAATAGCTTTGTTGCTAGTCTTTGATACTGGACTTAGGGATTTGCCAGTTAGAATTAGGGAATGACCATTCCTTTAGTTTAATTGCTAATGCAACAGCAATATGTTAGCATGGTTTATTCAGTGTTAATGTTTGAATATAGGCCTACAAGAATATCAAGCTTTGGATGTGTAGATTTTTTGTTTATTTTTTGTTTGGAAAAATGTATAAAAATGTGTTTTCTATGAGTGTTTTACCATATATTTTTAAAGACAACAAATCTATGGTTTTAATCAGCAGAAAATTAAGAAGACAGGGACAGGATACGTGAAATTTGTTGGTCTAAGACTTGCAGGTAGTCTATCCATTGCCCTGATTTTTTTCGAGAACCTACACTAAATACCCCCCCCCCCCTTTTCGCTCAATTTATCAATTTTTCGAAAATTTCGAAGATCACCGATTGCGTAAATGTCAAAATAAGGCTTAACTGACACCGAATGACCCTGTTTTTCACTCTATCCAACAAATCGCTCGGAATGACAAAGTTTTTGTGGCCCGCTACACCGAATGACTCTATTTTTTAATGTATTTCTCACCTATTGCCCCTACATTTCGAAAGCAGGTACGTCTGAGTCACTTTCATATTCGAGTGCCCCTGGGAACGGATGGTGGGATTTGAAAAACTCAAACGGTTATAAATGACTTAGATCACCTGCTTTCATTTGAAGACCATTTGTAAGAATACGAAAAAAAATATCGTCTAAAGTGTCTAATTTTAGAATCGTATAACCACGACTTTACAGATATGTAACAAAAATGAAAATTACCTGGGATCAACTTTACGGCAGTTTTGACATGAAATGTCACGAATGACTAAAAATTTTACTTTAATATCGAATGTAAAGACTCGTTTTACGTTTCGTTTGTCTTTGCTCTACAAATAGGGCGGGAGGGGGTAAGCCTTTCAAATATAAATATATGGTAAAAACATACACTTGTTTCCATTTCTGTTTCATTTACGGCATTTCAGAATCTCGTTTACATTACTATGAGATTATTTGAAAATATTTTCACTATAATTCATCTTAATTCTTGTTATACTCAAGAAAAGTGTTTACTCTTTGGCTGGAGAAAACTAAATCACTAGATGGAGGAACAAAATCCGAATCCAATTAATTACAACGAACAGTTACGTCAATAATATATATAATATTATACCATATAAATTGGATTCATTCAATTACATCGTGATTTAATAAAGGCAACTCTGTCATCCAAGTAGTAAATTAAATATAAGATCAAAATGTATAATGAATTAACGAATCGTTTTTCTAGATACTATTTGCAATGCTTGGTATCATTATGACATAATTCTCATGACAAAATCAAATATTGATCCCTTCAATCACTGAGGTAACTTATTTCACTTAATTCAATACTTGATGAAAGCCGTGTGTGTGGAATTCTGCTTTGATATCGTCGATAGATAATCCATACCAGAGCAGTGACCAGGCAACCTGCAGCTATTCCAATCATTAGCATCGTTATCGGCAGTCCAAACATGTGCCAATATAGTCCTACAAAAAATAGGAAAAACTAACGTATATTGAGAATATTATGTGCAATATGTCGAGCTACCATAGAGAAGAGTCTAGTTAGTAAACGATTTTACGTTAATTTCAATTACATGCTTGCATCATTCTGTCAAGTCATTTGTAACACCATGTGAAGTGTTGCCATAAAAGTGAAAGAATATGATTTTGCCATAGATTTACCGTCCACATGTAAAACATGTAATCCTACACTGAGTATTTTGACACCAATCGATGCAAGTTCTTTACATCTCATTTCAAGAATAAAAAGCGTGTTTTGATCTCACGGGTTGGTTTTAGTGGAGTGCTGTGGTATACAACCAACGGGGCACGATAACAGTAAAATGCTACAAAAAATCAACAATCGAAATCACCTTGAAAAACTATTTTAATAATTATCATAGCGTAATCAACCCTTTAAAAGAGTCTCTGATTAACTTTATCTCAAAAACAAAGCCAAACTATTCTGCTATTTAATAACATCACTTTCTACATCGTAAGAATTTACACAATGGGAATTTGGTGCCCGTTTCCCAATGCTGCAAAGCCAGTAAACAACTTGCTACCCAGGTAGATTAACTGGTCGATTTCAATGGGACAATTCGACCGGGATTGGTGGTTATACGTGCAGTATGCCTACATTGAAACTCAAATAAGGATAATCATGACAAAATAGTAAAAGTAGCTATTACTAATATCGTACTACATTTTAATGAAAACAATATGTCTAATTTTGGATACCTGATGCCGCTCCGAAGTAACAGTGCCCCATCCGGGAAAGAGACACGTATGTAAAAATAGCGGGATACGTTTGTTTTGTTACACTGCCGCTTGCGGCGGCAGTGTCTTGTCTTGCTTGTGTTTCTTCTTTCTTCTTTCTTCTGTCATTTTGTACCGCTTATAACTTCAACTGTTCTTGACGGATTTTGACCAAACTTGGTCACAACAACACTTACCCCGGCTGCTACAAGTCATGTGACCTTTGACCCCACAAAGGTCACAGGGGTCAAAAATGTGATTTCACAAAAAAGTTTTCAACTCATAAGGGTTTTGTTGTACGATCTTGTGATTTGAGCATATGAAGCAGCTTATGACCCCGAATAAAAATAGTGCTATTTGGGGTAACCCGAGGTCACATGGGGTCACACGGGTCAAATATTGATTTTTACCAAAATCACCATAACTTCTACATACTATGGCGGATCTTGACCAAACTTGGTCAAAATAATCTTTGACCCTACGCCAACATGTCATGTAACCTGTTTCAAATTCAGAAAGATCCATAAAAGAGGGTCCAATATAGCCATGACAGTATCCCCCAAAACAAGCAAAAAAAGGTAAGAGTGACATTAAAACAACAGTTTAAACTTTGTATATATTTAAAATGGAAATGGCTATCGGCAGGGCTTCCTTTTTTGAAAAATGCTGAAGAGCTATAAATTACTCTCCTGAAAGGTTCAAGGAGAGTTGTCAGGAGAGTAATTAGAGGTCACACCATTAGATATTAGCTGGTTTAGCAGTTTGAGGTGAGCTAAATATCTGCTGAATATTGCTCTCCTAAGAGACTGTTTAGGCGAGCATAGGAGAGCAATCGGGGACAGCTCGCTAGTCCGACAACTCGCTAGTCCGAAAGCTCGCTAGTCCGACGGCTTGCTAGTCCGACGGCTCGCTAGTCCGAATTTCAATTTAGGCTGTCAGTCCGAATTATGAAAAAGGCTCGCTAGTCCGAATATAAAAAACAGCTCGCTAGTCCGAATTTTAAAAACGGCTCGCCAGTCCGAATTTGAATAACAGCTCGCTAGTCCGAATTTCAAAATAGTATCCCTAGTCCGAATTATAAAATAGGCTCGCTAGTCCGAATTTTAAAAACAGCTCGCTATCCCGAATAGGAGAAAAAATGTGCATATTTTTATTACAGTTTTTCAAAATTCGGACTAGCGAGCTGATTTCAAAATTCGGACTAGCAAGCCTATTTTAGAATTCGGACTAGCGAGCCTATTTTAAAATTCGGACTAGCAAGCCTATTTTGAAATTCGGATTAGCGAGCTGTTATTTAAATTCGGACTGGCGAGCTGTTTTTAACATTCGGACTAGCGAGTTGTTTTTAAAATTCGGACTGACGAGCCTATTTTCATATTCGGACTAGCGAACCTTCGGACTAGCGAGCTGTTTTTTCGGACTAGCGACCCTTTTTCAAGGTTATATTTTCCCTATTGAATAACGTTTCGGACTAGCGAGCCTTCGGACTAGCGAGCTTTCGGACCTGCGAGTCGTCGGACTAGCGAGCGGACCCCGAGCAATCACTCTAGCTCGCCTTAAAAATGAAGGCCTGCTATCTGGTTAGAAAGCAAATGTTTCCTTGAATTATGTCTTTGATAATGTTTAATCTATGGAAATTGACTATTATAGGCTAAAACATTAACATCTTTAAATTTTTGCATGCCTTTAATGGCACCAAAATGGTCACCAATTCAAATGCCTGTGCAATAAATAGAGACCATACACAAACACTTGTAAGGGAGCCTGATACAAAAAGGGGGCCCTTAAAATTTTGAAGTTAAAAGGGAGGCCCTGTAAAAATCACCCTAATTTTACCGCTAAAAATCGAGTCTCTGTGATGTTTCAATGCTTATTTTTCTCGGAAAAGAGGTGGGGTAGGCAAAAGGTAGGCCGAAAGTTTAAAGGGGAACCCTTTTTTGCATCAGGCCCACCTTACAAGTATTTGAAGAAAGAAAAATACATATTTAATTGGCCGATCAAGGTCTCATTTAGATCAGTATTAAGAATTTGAAACATGTTTTTAGCATTGGTTTCAAACCGTTTCAACCTTAAGCTACAAAACAATATTTACTGAATATTTGATGTTTTTAACATTGTAATGTTGTTGTAACCAATTTTTATCTTTTTATCCTAAAGCCATTTCCTACTGATTATTTTGATTGCTTTAAATGTTGTTTTAATGTCCGTCTCATCCATTTTTATGGGGGAAACACATATTGTTTCGGTTACATTGGACCCTCTCGTGGGATCTTTAAATCCTAACAGCCAGTTCCTATTGAAACTTTTGGATACTTAATATGTAATGCTGTTTTAATGTCACTTTAAGCCATTTTGTCGGGAAAAACATATATTTTGGCGGCCATTTTGTGTCTCCTTATGGTGGCTATTTTAATTTGAAACATGTAAATAACTCTTTTCTAATGACTACTATAACCACGAAGTCATTTTCAATTGATTATATTAGGCATTTCATATTTTTAATGCTGTTTTAATGTCAATGTTGTGAGAAAAAAAACCTTTTAGCCTATTTTGGCAGCCATTTTGAATTTCAATATTAGGACACTGACATTTAACTTCCAAAATATCTTTATTGGGTTCCTTGACCACAATAACATAGGTGAAGACTCCAGAATCGGCTTACTGTGACCTTCACAAGTCAAGATATAGCCGAAAGTAATGAATTTGGCGGCCATTTTGAAAAACGCCTTCTAGAGAAAAAGTTAGGCAAATTCAAATTGTCCACCCAAGTTTTTCTGAATGCCCTGGATATGTAGAACAATAAAATCATGGGTGGACGAGTGAAACAGAGATGGCCATGAACTCCCCCTAGAGCCAGGAGTACTATAGGGGCCACAAGGTCACATGGGGTCACAAGGGGTCAAAAACAAGATTTTTACAAAAACGTTTTCAGCTCCACAGGGTTACATTGCATGATTGTATAAATCATGTATAGTAAAGCACTCATAAGTCTTAACACAAATTGTACTCATTGGGGTGACCCGGGGTCACATGGGGCCACACGGGTCAAATATTGATTTTTACCAAAACCACCATAACCTCTACATACTATGACGGATCTGGACTAAACTTGGTCAAAATAAACTTTGACCCCACCTCAACATGTCATGTGACCCATAGGGGTCACAAGGTATCAAGGGGTCAAAAACAAGATTTTTACAAATACGTTTTCAGCTCCACAGGGTTACATTGCATGATTGTAATAATAGTAAGTAGCTCATAACAAAAATCTTTACAAAACTTGTGCTCATTGGAGTAACCCGGAGTCACATGGGGTCAAATATTGATTATCAAAATAATCGTGATTTCCATAAAACATTTTATTTACTCAGTCACGTTGCATTATTACGTGGCTTATGTATTCAAAGTGTTGTAGATTGTAACTATTAATCGAACAAGGGTCACCAATGAGGTCACATGAGTCATAAAAGGTTGCGGCAGTGTCCGCGTCACTACAGTGACGGAATCAGAACTAAATTTAGTTTGTTGTTGTTATTAATCGGACACACTTTTAGTAGGCCAATTATTACGTTATGATAATTTTTAAAATTTTGATTCCTTTTTTGGAGCGATGTACAGTTGTACGAGCCCGTTTTGAGTATAGGCCAAGGCAAGCCGCTATTTGCTTCAGCTACTTATTCCCTTTTAAAAAGTACGTGTATCGGCGACTAACATCGAATGGGATGTCAGAACCAAAGAGGATTTAGAATAACACAAGAAAGTTTATTAAACCGTGTCCTATGCCGCCTGTATAGTGTATACGTTCGATACGTATTCGTATTCCTGCACCTAGGGGTGAGCTTGAATATAATAGTACTCGTCTTAAAAACTCGAGGAGCGGACTCACCTGATTATTCAAGGTAGGGGTGTGCTTGAATATACTTAATTTTTCATCGCCCCTCTATGTATTTGTCTTACTTTACCATACCCTTCACTTGGTGGCACCCCTTCCCATGCTAATTAGCATAAATAAGCATTTTCGAAGTCGCTTTTCAAATTTGTTTAATACGTTTTGCCCATAAAATCGTAACCGAACTGCTTTTTTTTCCAAATTTTATTTCAGGAATGTATTTGTATTTAAATACTCGAAATTTTATCGAAAAATTCCATTGGGGGAAGTGAGTTTTCAAATTTTTTGGCGGGAAAATTTTTACGCGACACGGCTAAATTTTTGTTTTGGCCGCCATTTTGAAACGGTTTGTCCGATTTTCGAAATTGTTTCTTTGTTATAGTTCTTTTGAGGTACTTTACCTGTGACCAAAGTTTCGAAGTAAAATTCCTTCGCAAAAGCGCTCTTTCTGGGTTGGGTCCAAATGGACCCCCCCCTTGACCACTATCGGGCATGTGGAGGACCTTGACCACTTAAGTGTTAAAAAGTCGTGGAGCGGACTCATCTGCATATTCAAGCTAAGGATGACCTTGAAAACAATACTCGTCTTAAAAAGTTGGAGCTCATGTCACTGTGCAATAAATACAATAACATTGCAATATCTTTTATTTCAAAATGTTTCTTTGCTAACTGTGATATAGACATATTTAAATATATTTCTGTGAATTCATCTCATACAACCACATTAAATTTCTCCACAAGTATGCTCGTACAGATAGCTTCAAGTTCACTGTTTTTAATCGTTTCCCTGTGCTCTTTGATCAGGACATATGTGACCTTCTTCCTCTCATCTTATCGTTTTTAAACATTACTAAAGAGCCCTTTAGGCAATTACGTTTGGAATGAAGACTGTAATCGTTGAGCCTATGTCTTGTTAATAACTCCATGCTTGAGATGATGCAAGATATATCTCATTCTTGCCTTTGTCTTCTCTCTTTTTGTGTTGTTGTTTTTGTGGAGAATCGTTTTGTTTAACCACTTTGAAAGTGCCTTGTCATTATTTCGCTACCCCCACTGTTACAGTCTCTTTGTTTGCTTGTTATATATCTGGTAATTTTCCTCTGCGTATGGATTAATTTGTGTGGCTTTCTTTTTCTTGCATTTGACTTAAACATTCTTGTCTGTTCACAAACACATATGTGCAATTCCTGGCTTTTAATAATTCTATTTTGAATTTTAATGTAAATCTTAATGATGTGTAATCATGTGATTTGTGTAACTTTCTTCATGTGTTATATCTGTGTATTTGTGCAATATGTATATGTACCTGGTGAATAAAATGATATGATATGATAGCACTAACAAAAATAATTGGGTGTAAGATGTACATTTGGTTTTCAGTCCATGCTCGCTTCCGATGGTTCTTCTCCCGGTACTCCAGTCTTCCTCCTGCATCCAAAACTGATTTAATTAAAGAAAGATCTTGATCATCAATTTAAACAAGCTTCAGTAGAGGCTTGGGTTATCCTTGGCGATAAGCCTAAATGATCCTTTCTTGCTATATTCAAACAAAGAAAAATAACAGTAAGATAACGTAAACAGCAGAGCTCATATCCATGTGTATCAGAGAAAAAGCATCGGTTAGGCTTGCCTTTTATTTGATTTGAAATGGATTTTTGCTTCTTGGAGAAATATATAATATATATTTCAAAAATAGCTTTCAAAAATGTAAATATACCTTCTCACGGAAAACTGTGATTGACAAAAGGTAAGTATTTAAACATAAACGATACTTGAACAACTTGCAATACTCACGTTGCTCTCTATCCAGTATAATCAAAGGTCCTTGAGACAGGTGATGTTCGGCAAAAGGATATGAGCTTCGATCATTTACATGACGTCCAAGTCGATTGTAGCATTTGTGACTGCAAAGTTCGGCACTGGAAATGTTGCATACTATTACTCGACAGTGAACAAACATCTGCAATAAGAATTAGGTTATTACTTCGTATGACGTTTTCGTTATCAAAGTGAATAAAACATCAATATGTAGATAATTTGTATGCGATACCATGAAACACCCTGAATCCAAATTGATAATTTACATAAAAGATAAAGATTCTAAAAAAAAATTCCGGTAAATTTCATTGTGTTTAATTAAAAGACTAGTATTCCATTTTCCACATTAAAAAATAGCTACAAAAGCCTGAATTGCATGTGCTGTTTTATTTTATATGATAGCAATATTTTCGCATACACATTACATAAAATACGTAGAAAACACAATTATTTATTATTTTTAGTATTTTACCTTTGAGAAGTTTCCTGAAAACCCCACGGCTGAAAACGAAAAGCGATTGATTCGTTTCTGCTTTGTCTCAAGAAAAACTAAGCTCGGGTCTTCTCTACATCTATTGCACAACACGCATAGAACATAATCAATTAAAAATAAAACATATTGTATCAGTTAATAGCACAATTATCTTAAAACAGCGATTCTTATTAACATGAACAAAATTGTTAGAGTATCTCAGAATATTTTAAATCTGCCTATATCCCATATGTTTTATTTGTTTGTGTGTGCTTGATTGTTCAGATGTTTTTTTATAAAATCATTATTAAAATTATTTAGCTAGTTAGAAACAACTGATTGTGGAAGTATAAATTATATTGTTAACATGCCTTTTCCATATAAAATTCTGAATGTTTAAAGCCTGACTCACACAATGATGATTACCAATGTTAGGAGACAAAATAATGTAAAAATATTAAACATTATTGCCTAAAGCCAAGAACAAAAAAAAGAAAGAAAGAAAGATGAAGCAATTTGCTGACGATTGGCAATTATCTGCATCGTAAATACGATAATCTTAAATTCTTGTCAACGTTCGTCATCTTACATCACCATCTTCAAGCCAACAATCAATCAGTTGTAGCAATTTTGTTCCTTGCAAGTGTAATTTTGTCAGTGGTCGTTGTCGTTGTCGTTCCCCCTATTCATCAGGGTGCAAGACAGTTTTTTGTGGCATAATATAATAAATCAAAAGTCACTTTCTGACAGGCTTATACATACCCGTTGTCTAAAAAGCTATAGATCGGTTGGTCATTGATGTTCCAACTAACAGATGCCACAATATCACGTATGCTCAGCACAAAAGCATTATCTATTTCATTTGGCACAGAAGCTTCAAAATACAGACGTTGTTTTACTGATATATCAACTGGGTATTCATAGTCCTGGTATGGTTTCTCAAAAGCAGTATCAGAAAACATTTTGAACTGAAACGTTATATTAGTTTCCATGCCTTCGGCACTTTCAATTATTGTGTTGATTTTACCATTTTGTGGTACCATGGCTCCAGCAGATAAGAGAGCAGAGGTTTTGACATGACAAACTAATGGAATGTCTAGTGCAACATCACGCAGTACTGTACTATTCGGGGGGTTGTAAAGAAGGTGATTTCGAAAAGTAGACCCTTTGTTTGTTTCCTATACAAATAAAGAAAAACAGTTTAATAATACAGCGCTGGAGATTTTAAGCCTTTCTATAAGTGGGTATTTCTATAAACTAATTTGGAAATACTTTCAAAAAAGAGAAGATTCATTGAAGAAGTGAATGTTCTTAATGAAATTCAAAAACTAACGAAGTTTTAATTAAATATTAAAATATATACATGAGTGACTTAATTTTTTGAAAAACGTCTGATTTAACTAGCTGCGACAAACGCAATATATACGAAGGCTAGATTTAGCCACATCTTGCCTGTGCTGCATTTAGCCACATCTTGCCTGTGCTGCATTTTGTTTTCTAACTGACAATCATAGATGACAATGGCTGTGAATCTTAGTTACATTAGAGATTACTTAGGTTTATGTTTCCATCAATAAATGAGCTTTTAAGTGTTGTTGATACTCTAAGTACGTCAACTGTAGTCTAATATTTAAGTTATTAATGGCCATCAATTTTTGATTTTTGAAAAATCGTTTAGTCTCCTTTGAAAATGTTTTCCAAATTATGATAGACGTTTGTACCGAGTAATATGTGTATTCTATCATAAACTGGTATCTTCACATATATACCAACCTCGCTTATCATCCCACACGAACCATATCTTGCTTGAATTACTAGAGTTTGTGCTGACGCTACCCGTGCTAAGCAGAAAGAATCCAGTAAATGGACATCACTGGGTCGACCATCAAGTACTAAAGATTGATCTACAATAACAGTCATTGATGTTGGGCTACAGTGAAGTGAAACACCTGCAATAATTGATCCAATACAGGATGAACTTGAATAACTTTCAATGCCTTGTTTTTTCTATTGCATGCAAATCTTCGAAAAATGCTTTTCAATTAAGCACATTTACAAATAAAATATTTTCATTTGGATCTTTGAAAATTGACCAGAGAAACCTCAAGTTATCTATTCTAAATCTAAAGCTATTCTATTTTCATTTTAGTAGAATGTGGGTTTTTCTTTACTTTTACATAATCATAAATACAGACTTGACATTAAATATGGAATGTATCATATCTGTTGGTTTACATCTTGGATAACCTGCCATATATCGGTGTGCTCTAAGTTTAGAGACGTGTGCTTTCTCATGTTTGTAACTACACTTATAAACTTCAAATCCAGGGCACTTTAAAGCTCACTGAAAAGACAGAGAAAGCGTACAATTATGTCTCAATAGGATTAATATCCGAAGATCTTACAGGACAAGGCAACAACTCAACACCTAGATCTTCCAGTGAAGTCCGGATTGTACGAGCACGATGAAGGTTAGCATAATTTGTCATAGTTGAGCACAAAATTGTTTCCGAAGATGCATCTAGCCAATGACATTATCAAAGCTTCTAGATGGCATCTGTACTGGTGCTGATAGAGACTGCCTTCTGAAGTGATCAGGGCCAGATTTTCTACCTGTATGTAAAGCATCCGGAAGACAATGTTACCTTCTCCTGAATGAATTGTTAATAGCATGCGCCATTCAGTATACCCTATTTTGTATATCTGCGGTTCTGATGCGACCATCTTGGTGGCATACTTCAAATTAATTTTAGTCTAAACACTGAAGATAATGTCATCTCATTGATGGGATATGAAATTGAAAAAGATCTGTGGCCCAGTCAAAGTGCGTTGGGAAAGGTGTTTGGACAAGATCATTTTCTCCAGTGGTTTTGTAACATGATCGCCAGTTAAAATCAAGCGACAATTTACAAAATATTCTTAATACGAGCTTGTTTTATGAAAGACCATGGTGTTCGACACTTCGCCATACATTCTGTTATATTGATAAAAGTGTCTTCAGTTTGCGTTGAAAATACCTCGAAAAATTATATGAAAGCAAATGCTCAAGGTCTTGGAATCGTTAATGAAACCTATTTGAAATATATTATCACTAACCTGATATTTAAGTCAATCCTCACATGCAAAAAATGAGATAATTCCAGGGGTATGCATCAGAAACAAACCCTGTCAACGTTGTACCCATCATTCACCACAAAACTCACAACCATGTGTGTTTTTTACCAGCTAGAGTTCCAAACGTTATCCTTTACTAAGAAAGGGGTTAGATGTGTCGAAAACGCACCTGGTCATTCTTTTTAATGTGGGCACCCATAAAAGGTGGATTTGTTACATTGAGAATTATTTATGCATACATTTTGTCATATCTTTTCAGCAATCCAATGAAATGTTTTAATTTTGGTATCATTTTAAAGACAATTTATTTGACTTTCAAGAAATTAAGAATAGAACCCAAAATGAAGTGATTAAGTAGGCTTAATAACCTGTTAAAGCTAATTAGCCAGGGTGGAGGCTGGTGTGGATGAGGCGGGTGTGGATGAGGCATCATGAAAATTGTGCATCAATTTTTGTGTTATATCTTCTTAAAAATCCATTGAAGTGTCATAAATCTGAGTTGATTTCAAAGGCTGGTTATTGTTTATCAAAATCAAGTTGGAATTAACCCGAATAAAGTTGATAATTAACGCTAATAACAAGTTAAAGTCAATAAGCTAATTTAGCCAGAAATCAAAACGGGCATAAATGCGGTTGGTGTGGATGAAATATGTACATTGTGCATCAAATCTTATAACTTTTCAATAATTGTGTGAAATGTTATAATTTTGGTATGATTTTGAAGATAATGTATTAATCTATAAAATCATATTAAAAATAATAGCCAAATAAAGATGTTTATTATCTCTAATGAACCATTACCAGGAGGGAGATAGGTAAGGATGAAGTGAGTGAGTTGTAACGCAAATGGGCCCGACCTCAAAAAAATATGACCACCTGTTGATCACTTCACAGCTTTACCACTCAGCTGTCGACTGACGAAATCGATGTTTGACCCAACACTGTGTAAGAATTAGCACCCCTACAACAATATCCCGCTACGAAGTACCCAGTTTTTCAGCCGTTATTTCTGTGCATATTTGGTAAGATCTCCAGATATGAACTCTATCGAGAACTTCTCGGCTGAAGTAACACATCGATGAACATCAAGTTACGTTAATGACATAAGGGTGTGATTGATTCTTGGGCTGAGATAACTCTCGGAACTTCCAATCACGAGTTGAATGTCCACATGGAGAGTCTAGGCTCTGTACGCTTCTTATGGATGACATAGCAAAAGTTGACTGGTCACTGGTCATAATAACCAACAATATGTAAAACAACCCTGTATTTTAAAAATTTCACGCGTCCGTGTAGTTCATTGAAGAAACTATGGCAAATTTATTGTCCTTAATTCCGTACTACACGAGTTTGGATCCAATTTCAAGAGGCTTGTGTGCTTTCAAGTTTTCCATTGTCCCTATGTCAGCTAGATATGCACAAAAGGGGTTTTGTTTAAAGTATACATGTATAGTTACAAATATGAAGAAACACACCTTCCTGGAGTTGTCATATACTGAGATATGGAGGTTATGCAAGATGGAAAGCAACAGAAAAAGTATTCCATATTTAATGTCAAATCTATGATAGAGCGTATGCACAATGCAGAATGCAGCAATATTGAATGTCCTAATTCGCTATTCATGTCAGGTAAATTACCGATATTTCTTTATATTTTTGAAAACCACTTTCTTTACGTGTGTTGCATTTCAGATACAAACAAAAACATTTTAGACACAATAATATGCAATAGTTGCACAGTTCTTACCTGTTTCATTATGAAATGGTTCCAAAGCAGTGTTTAGCACCCGGGACATGTGGCTATTTTGTGCTGCAATATACCCATAGGAACTGTACCTCCCAAATCCATATATGATAACCGCATAGAGTGCATCATTTGACGCAGAGGTAACGTTATGAAGTCCCGAGTCAATGGTCTTACGAAGTATACAGTATGAAGGTTCTTCATCAGAGGCAATTGAATCAGTCCATGTTGGAATTTCACCATCAACGAGGATTGCTTCTAAGTTATCACATAAAATACTAATAGTAATATATAACTTTTGAGGAAATTTAGTTGGTAAGGTTGTCACTGGAAAATTAACAGGACCATGGTAAAGGGACACAGGAGGGTAAATAAACATGAAAGGATCTCCTCTATTATCAGTGCCCCTGCTTTTAGCGTATTGGACAACCATAACAGGTTTATCGCTTGTAATTGTAACAATTTGTCGCCGTGAGTCTGTTATTTCACCTTCGTAGTAATCACCTGTATTCTTGCTGGTTGTTATTGGATTTGATTCCCCAGATTTTATTTGAATATGCGTCGCTGTATGTGACGCAATGACGCGATAGATATATCCACTTGTTCGATAGAGAAATGGACCTAACAAGTAACGGTTCCCAAAAGAGTTAATATCTGGTAAATGAGTAAGCAGATGTTCGCAGTAGGAAAATTTTCTTGGAATATTTGCGCAAGAAGCTCCAGACATGACATATACTGGTTGATCAGCTGTGATCACAGAGCCTGTCAAATCCAACCGCCTTCTAACTTGAAATGATTCATATGGCCGCAGAAATATATCAAAATCATGCCCCACTTTGACACGAACAAGTACACGTGTTTGCTTATGGAGAGCTGTGACAGAAAATTCTGTGAAATGTTGTGCTTGCGGAGGATATGCAACTGTTATATATTGTTTCCCCAACATCGAAGTTGGCCTGATCATGAATCCAGCTCCCTGTGCCGTCGTGCCTTTTGAAACAAACGCATACATTCCATGAACAGATATCTCACTATTTGAACGTACTATTACTGACTTGTTGTACTTGGACTCCTCACTGCTCGGTGGAAACACGTTATTTGATAAAGTTACGTTTAAGATCGAATTTCTTGCTACAACATACCCTTCTTCAAAATTTGTTCCACGAATTGTTATGTTTACCTGAGTCGGATATTCAGATTGCGTTGTTATCATTAGATATGGAACACCAGCCCTGTTAAATGGTGTAAGAAAGGAAAACACGAACTCTTTACCAAATGTATCGGCGGAAGCTTTCACTGAAAACAAAAGGAAACCAGGGATAAGGATACTTTACGTTTATATGTTTAAGTGTAACATATTGAAACTGTGAAATAAAGATTGTCAGTAAAAACAAAAAAACAAAATGCTAAATACAAAAGAAGCACAGACAAGATGGCAAGGCGGGACGAAGGGTGGGTGGGGGGTGGGGGGGGGGGGCAAAGATTTTTTGAAGAGGAGCAACTCCCCGGATGAGTAAACACACAAATGAAACACCCCATTTTTTCTCATAGCTTTTTATGTAAAATTTTGTTTTCAGTCGTAGTTCTTAAAAATGAGTACATTTTCTACCTTTTTGAGCAAATTTTACAATTTTAGCTTTAAATTACTACAACGTTTTGATGTGCGTGCGAAGCGCGCAAAATCTTTTAATTCTTATTATTAAAACTACGAAAAAATATAGTAACTAAATGTAAACTAACGCAACTGTATTGAAAAAATTGACCATTTTGGAGCATGCCACTGAAAAGGAATGTAAACTATGTAATTTTAATTTGACCTGTACATTACTCCCCCCTTTGCCCTTAAGTCAATGATATACTTACAAGACGCAGATGATACACGTTACGAAGAACCTAGCCCGCTGCTATGGCAAATTAAAATGTTTTAAACTTTAGCGTCTTCGTCAGCGTTTAGCTAGACGCCATCTTATAAGTATATCATGGGCATTACACGGATGTTGCTGTTGTGCTTGTGTTCAACTGATTCATTCAATTTATTGCAATTTCATTGAACCAGTACAATAAATGTGTAAAAGTACTTATTCAGGTTAACGTCATAAAGCAACGCGTCATAGAGCAGCACTTACCTTCACTGCAAACAATTTGCAAACCAATGCATACTAGATATGTTAAAATAACTGCCATCGCTACCATGTATTGGTCTGCTCTGACTCGAGGCAAACAGAGTAACAACGAGATAGGAAATTGTGCTACCAGTCTGAACTCTCCACAACTGTACTTTAATTCCGGTTTTGTAATGGTATAAATGATAACAAAACAGATTTATCGATATTAGCACCAATTCAAATTTACCATTTTGACCCTACCGATCTGTTAGGAGTTTTAGGAATCGTTTTTATGGTTATATCAATGTGTTTTGGCCAAAAAGAGTTTTTGCTCTGGCTTCAAAATCGAGTTTCACAACCAAGTTGTGACCAGGTCAAACAAACAAGCTCCCCCAGATTTATAACTGGTTCCGATATGTGCGGCCCTTCAGGAGACAGTTTTGTAGTAAAAATATGGAGTATTCTTGCCTGATTATGTTTGGTCAATTTTTGAAATAAGCTATTTAAGGTTAAATTACCTCCATTTGCTCATGAAAATGTGAATCCAAACTATTTTTTAATCATGAAAAGATAAATAGTTTCCACTGCATTTACGGGGATTGGAACCATGCATTATGGCAGGGGTTAATCATGCATTACGATGCAAGGGATCTATTGCTGAGGTATCCAGACAGCGTTGAGATCGTGAACTAAAATCTAAAACATAAACATGCTATATTTGTTGACTTTATTCTTTAACCAATATCTGATGAATGGTTTTTGAGATATAACCGAAAACATGAAAGGCGATTACAGGGATCACATGTTGGGCCTATGGGAGTCAAACATTTTTAAAGTGTCGGATTTTGTTCAAGATGGTCTCAAATTGTTCGTCTTGCAAAACTGTCTACATAAAGTAACATTTTCCAACGTCTTCGATCAATCGTTTATATGGTATCAAGGAAAAAATATCATTTCCAATTGGTGCAAAGACATGAAAAATAACAAAAACTTTATATCGACCTGTAACCATAGCAACGGTTGATCGTAGACGTTTGAAAATATTACTTTGTACAGACAATTTTGCAAGATGAACAATTTGAGACCGTTCTGAATAAAATCGACACTTTTAAATTTTTGACTCCCATAGACCCAACTCTTGACCCTTGATTTGACCATTCATGTTTTCGGATATACCGCTTGAAGCATTCATCGGCGATGGGTCAAAGTATACATTTTCTGGTTCGTTATGATGAGAGGAACATGTTAGAATAGTTTTGAACAAGATTTGACCAATTTTCAAATTTGCCCCCTGTTATGAATTTTACCCCCCCCCTCCTGCATGGTTCCGTGCATCAGAATGATTTTGTGTCCACTCTAGTGATGTTACCTATACTAAGGTCCATAGCACCCTTCTAGATAGGACATATTAAAATAATTTCTCGTTGCAAGTAAACCTGTTTTGCTCCCTAGGTATATTAACACAATAGGCACACGTAAACCTGAGACGAGTATACCAAAGAGATAAGCAGCAACACATCAGTGTTTTGTTACGCAGTCAGCCAGGTCTGTTTCCCTTTTATGATGGAATTATCAAACTCGGCAGCAATAGCACGGATCTGTGTGATAGACATGTATGGCTGCAACGTGAGCCACATACGGCAGCTATCAATTAAAAGTTCTAATAGTTAACCCGAATTTGTGCTGTGTTGAGTGATTTTGTGCTTTAATTCATCATTAAAACACATCAACTCCATATTTGCAAGCTGTTCAGTTCAAAAATTCAAACATTTTACTAAGTCATAACATTCATTTTCGTAAGTTATTAGCCAATTTGTCCAAATTCGATCCCTTTTTACAGAAAATTTACAGAAAAATTATATCTTTGCCAAAAATAGTCCTTTTTGTATTTCAATTCATTTTAAATCAGTAAAAAGATAATGTAAATCGAGATATTCAGTGCATGTTGCTCTTATTCAAGAATGCACTGAGTACACTTTAATGTAAATCTTTCACACCACAAAGGTACAAATATGGGCCAAAAATTGGTTTTTATACAGGCATTCTTTGATTCATAAATGACTATGATCCCTGGTACTGAACTCCGTTCAGATGTTTTGAAGTTTCACATGCACATGTTAGCGCCAGCCATATGACAAAGCGCG
>JXSR01S000951.1:84978-96212 GCA_000969725.1 Ophiothrix spiculata | reverse complement strand
TAATTAGCACATAAACACAAACTAATTACATTAATAGCCTCTATTATAACAACGTACACTACGGCGCCTTGTTGTGTCAAAAGACGTCATAGGTTTAGATACCTATTCGTCACCTCACTTGCTTTTCCACATAAAATGTGCCAAATGAGTTAATAAAATCCGCAATTCTCTAAAAAGAAGAAACTAGATGTTAACCATGAAGGCTATGCATGATGCCATTATCGACATTTTTCCAAGCGTTCTTTGGGGGAATGGTCAAGTCCTTGACGTGCTATACTTAAGGTGACAAGGATGCTGTATGTACTTACACAATTGCCACCTACCAGCTCATAGCAACTGTAGGGCACGGTTCCCAATTCATGACGGAATGTCTTCCGACATACGAAAGGGCTTGACGCAAGAGCCATGACGAAATGTATTTTGAGTCATGACGCAAAAATATCAGGAAAAACGCATAACACCTTCTTTGAAGATGTCTTTAAAATAAAAGAGGCCCTGGCGATTTTTTTCTGCATCATTCAATACACTATAATACATCTATCTTTAAATCATGACTCAATATTTTTCTGCATCATAATGCAAGACAATTGTGTCAAGCCCTTTCGTATGGCTCAAAAGCTTTCGTCATGAATTGGGGACCGTGCCTAGCTTCATTTGATTGTCCTTGTTCACTTAATTTTTCTCTACCTTTAATTTGTCTTCTGTATATATTTTGTTTCAATAAACATTAATTATGTCTCTTCTCCTACTATCTTTTTGCAAGTTTTAGTGTTTTATTTGTCATTATTCTTCATCTTTATAATATCATTCCTCTCTTTTTGTGTCCTCCTCCTGCTCCTCCTCCGGTGACGACGATTACAACGATTTTGTTTATATAGGGATAGCTACAGGGGTGAACGAACACAAAATGTCAACTGGTACTCGCATCACTCCTTAATGTTAGTCGTAGTTGCTGCTAAAATTATCTTCATATAGCTCTACCTTTTCAGATAAGAAATTTGAAGATTGTAACTCCTTTAAAGTACTCTCTTGCTAAAATGTCCAGGCATATCAAAATAGGGTATAGTGTCTGCCATTTACTGTGTATGCGTAGATTGATCCAATGAGATTAAGGTGTATTGCTCTGACCCACTGGAGACGGCAAACTCCCGTACAAACTGATAGGTTTACCTTAACAATGACTCAAAGTATGTGTCATTCATCTCCTGAAATAGACATTATTAAGGAAACGTGAAATCCTTTTGAGCACACGATACAAGAAATTGCTTGCACTTTCTCTAGAACATTGCCAGATGTAATTTTAAATGAATAGAGTTAGTTCCTTTAATTAACGCATTAACACAACAAAAATATGACACATCGTCCTTCAACACTCATCCACTCCTCTATTTCATCGTCATCGTTGTTCTCCTCGTCCTGGTCCTCTCTTTTCTATCCTTGTCCACTTTCTTCTTCCTTCTTTCCTCGTTCATCCCTTTTCTGTCTCAATGTCGTCGTGGCTCTTTTCGTCCTAATCCTCCGTTTCTTTCCTCCCTCGACTACACTGTAAAAATTGTGTCTTGGAGGGAGACACGTCTTGTCTAAGACATGTCATTGTTTGGTGTCTTCATACAAGTCACGTCTCATTTCATAGTGCATTCAATTAAGACATGTATATTTATTACAGGACGTGTCTTGTCATGACACACCAAATTTAACTAAGACATGACTTATTAAAGTCATCGTCGTTCTTCTCATTCTAGCCCTCCTCTTTTTCCACCTCTCGACGACTCCTCTCCCTTATTGTATTGTCGTTCTCTTCTCCTAGTCCTATCATTATACACGTGTTCGCTCTTCCTCTCCCTCAAAGCCATCTTAATTCGTTTATCTCGTCCTAGTCCTCTTTGTCTATCCATGGCCACTCTCCTCTTTCTTCTACCTTCGTGCATCCCTGTTCTGCCTCAATGCCGCGACGTCGCTCTTTTCGTCATAGTCCTCCATGTCCTTCTACCCTCGTCCACTCTTCCTTTCCCCGTCACCCTCGTCCACTCTATTTCTCTCTCATCGTTAACATTGTTCTTCTCGTCATAATCCTCCTTTTCCTTCTACTCTCGTTCAATCATCTTATACTCACCTTATTGTCGCCTGTCACATAATCCATCTCTTTCTTCTACCGCCGTCCACTCACTGTCTTCTTATCAAATCGTTGTTTTTCTCGTCCTACTCCGCCTCTCCCTTGTATCTATGTCTACTATCCTTTTCCTGCATTCCCTGTCCACTTCGTCTATGTCTCATCGCCTTCAACATTCTTCTAGTCCTATACATGTATAGTCTTCCTTTCTTTCTATTCTTGTCAACCAACCCTTTCCTCGTCCCGATCATCGTTCTTATCTTTCTAGCTCTCCTAATCGCCCACTCGTCTCCCTCGTCGTCATAGTCGTTCTTCTTGTTCACTCCTCCTCCCTCATCATCGTCGTTTTTCTCTTCCTAATTAATTCCCCTTTTTCTCCAACCTTCGTCCACTTTTCTCCCCTTCCTCATTGTCTTTTTTCTCGCCCTAACCCTCCCTTACTCCCTCTTTTTCTCATCGCCGTTGTCGTTCTTCTCGTCCTAGAACTCCTTTTGCTACTTTCATCCTCTCCTATACCTCATCGTCATTGTCGTTTTTCTCGTCCTAGTCCTCTTTTTTCTTCTAACCTCGTCCACTTCTTTTCTCCCCCATTGTCATCGTCGTTCTTCTAGTCCTCTTCTTCCTCCTACCCTTGTTCATAAGCCCATAATCGATCCACGCGTTTTGGTAACAGCCTGCTAGTCCAAAGGTTTGCTAGCCCGGAGGTTCGCTAGTCCGAAAATGAAATTATAGGGTTCGCTAGTCCGAAAATGAAATAAGATCCGCTAGTCCGAAAACAAAAAGGGTTCGCTTATCCCAAGGTTCGCCAGTCCGAAAATGAAATAAGGTTCGCTAGTCCGAAAATGAAATAAGGGTCGCCAGTTCGAAAATGATATAAGGTTCGCCAGTCCGAATTATTGGTTTTGTTGATAGCAACGCCATTTTTTCAGACTAGTGGACCTTTTTTTTTCATTTTTGGACTTTTTACCGTTTTCGGACTGGTAAACCTTATTTCATTTTCGGACTGGCGAACCTTTTTTTCAAACTCGGACTAGCAAACCCTATATTCAGACTGACCGTCCTTTTTTTTCAAATTCGGACTAGCAAACCCTCAGGTATTTGAAAATACGCTTTCTGACTGGCGAACCTTATTTCATTTTCGGACTAGCGAACCTCCGGACTATAGCGAACCTTTGGACTAGCAGGCTGTTACCAAAACGTGTGGATAGATTATGGGCTTATGATATGAACACCGCCATACTGACTAAAGGCCACTAATCATGCTAATAACACAACTTACATGTACATGTAGTCATATTACTTGGTGACTTAATCATGTTCAAATTTTACTTGTTGCACTTTTTTCAGATACAAATTTTAAAGATTGTTACTGATAAAGTATCCAAGCATTTATCGAGATGCTATTAAGTGTCTGGCATCAACCGTGTATATGCGTTGATTGATCCCGTGGGTGAGGTGTAAAAGGTCTGACCCACGGGAGACGGTGAACTGAGAAGTGGAACTTAACAATGACTCAATGTATGCGTCATTCATCTCATGAAACGGACATTTTTCACGTTAAAGTGAAATCCCCATTCAAATACACAAATAAGATAAATTTCATCATAAAGACATCATCATCTGTA
Source organism: Ophiothrix spiculata (assembly GCA_000969725.1). Taxonomy (NCBI): domain Eukaryota; kingdom Metazoa; phylum Echinodermata; class Ophiuroidea; order Amphilepidida; family Ophiotrichidae; genus Ophiothrix; species Ophiothrix spiculata. Next base: position 92,477 of record JXSR01S000951.1, on the reverse strand, counting down.
AGCGATAGTGAGAAAGTTATAAGGGTTTCGGGACATTTTTAGAGTTCATGAACACAACTAATACATAATACATGTACATTAATGAAACACATACATACCTAGAAAGCAAAACAGATTACTTGCAACGAGAAATTATTTTAACGTGTACTATCTATATAGGTGCCAGCTATGGACCATATAATAGGTAACATCACTATAGGGTGGACATAAAATCAGTCTGTTACATGGGACCCTGCGGGAGAGGGGTAAAAGTGATTGCAGGGGGCAAATTTGAAAATTGGTCAAATCTTGTTCAAAATCATTCTGACATTTTTCTCTAATCATAACAAACCAGAAAAAGTGTACTTTGCCCAATTCTGATGATTGCTTCTAGAGTAATACCCGAAAACATTAAAGGTCTTACCAGGGTCATGAGATGGGCCTATGGGGGAAAAATCAGAAGTGTCCGATTTTGTTCAAAATGGTATCAAACTATTCGTCTTGAAAAATTGTCTGTACAAAGTAATATTTTCCAATGTCTACGATCAACCTTTGCTATGGTTGCAGGTCGATATCAAGTTTTTGTTATTTGCATGCATGCAATTGGGAATAAGGAGTTTTTCTTGATACCATAAAAACGATTGATTGAAGACGTTGGAAAATATTACTTTGTGTAGACAGTTTTGCAAGACGAACATTTTGAGACCATTTTTGAAATTCGCAAAACATGACAAATTTTTGAAATTCGCCCCCTGCAAAAGCTTTTATCCCCCTCTTTCAGACGAACATTTTGAGACCATTTTGAGAACCAAATCTGACCCTTTAAAATGTTTTGATTCAACACGTGACCCCTGTAATTACCTTTTATGTTTTTTGATATATATCAAAAACCCTTAATCAGATACCTTTTCTGCTTCCTTATGGTGAGAGGAACATGTTAGAATGGTTTTAAACAAAACATGACCAATTTTTGAAATTTGCCCCCTGCAATGGCTTTTATCCCCCTCTTTCAGACTCCCATGCAACAGACTGATTTTATGTCCACCCTAGTGATGTTACCTATGGTCCATCACCAATCTAGATAAGACACATTAAAATCATTTCTCGTTGCAGTTTTACCCCAAATATGGGGTTTTGATTCTTAGGTACACATGTTCGGTACCGGTACGCCGAGATATTTTATGTTGAGAAATAGCTATTCGTCACCTCATCAGTTGCTTAACATACACAACACTCTTCACGGTTACTTTTAACCAGGGATGTGCTAAATGGGTTAATCATAAGAATCCGAAATTTTAATTAACGCTCAAAATTTTCATTTTATGCCCTTAATTAGTGTATTAACATATGCAGATTCCAAAATCGTTGGGGTTGGAACTTCAACCCCAGAAAACTAAAAAGATATTCTTAATGTTTTGAAGAACTACTTCTCTTGTTATTTACGCATTGAAATATACGGGCGATACCACGGACGAATACGAATCAAATCTGAGTAAACAGTCTGGGTAAACAGGCAATTTATTACGCAGCCACCCTCCTCTGCTTTTAACATAAAATGTGCTAAATGGGTTAATCATAAGAATCCGCAATTCTCGAAAGAGAAACGTAAGCGACTTGACATAAAAATATAAAAAGTGGATACTTTGATTGATGCCATTATACCATGGACTGACATTTTTTCAAGCGTTCTTAAGGGAATGGTCAAGTTGACGTGCTATACTTAAGGTTGCAAGGATGATGTACGTATTTCAACTCTTGCCACCTTTGTCGTCTAACTGTAACTTCATGTGATTGTTTTTGTTCCAATTTTTCTAAATAAGTATACATTTTAGTTATCTTCTGTATACACATTCGATTCATTACATATATATTTACTTCTGTCTCTTGTTTTGTTCATTTTTTGTTATTATTTTAACATTCTTCCTTCACGTCCCTCCCCTCCTAAACCCAAACACTTCACTAATCCCCTACAGAATTTGCATACTCAATTTCAGCAGAAAATATTGTCACCTGTAATAAAGTATAAACTTTTAACATATTTTTTTGAAAAATATTGTATTTTAGTTTCAATTCCTTTATTGTAATTTCACATAAACTTAAACATTATACTCGAACCTGTGCTTGTTTGAATAGACTGAACTTATTTCTAGTTGCCTATACCACTCTGAGAAATGGTATAGCGCCATCATACAGAACATTTTGGTTTTTGCCATTTCACTCAGCTGAAGCTCAGTATACAACTCACTGAGAAATTGTTTTCGCTTTTTTCAACGTGATATTACCTGGAGAATGATAATATCAAATTCAAAGATGAATTCCAATGATTTGACTTTAAGAAAAGGAATCGAAAGAATCATGACAAACAAGATAACAGACCTGACAGTTATTTATTTTTATTTGTGTTCAGCAACCTCGATTTCATCCATGATATCTGTAAATCTTTTGTGCTGATATTTTTCTTCTCAAGTAAAATTAAGCACATAGGAGCATAATGAAAAAGTTGTTTACCAGTTTTATTTTAATTTATTAATTTTATCGTAAGCATTTTAGTCCTTACATTTTTCTCAAGTAAGAGCAGAGAGATACATACTGGAAAAAAAAAAGTTTTATGCCAGCAGTTACTAATCGCTGTTCTAATGAGCAGTGAATATAGCATAGGCACTGCAATTGCCCATGGTGTTAATGCAACATGAGGTTTCAAGCGTGGTATCAGCACTAGATGATGAAGGAGGGTGTCATCGTGCTATCAGTCCTATACATAATACACTCTCAGCAAAAAGGGTTAAGATCTCCATATAGAACTCTTTCCTCTAAAAGGTTCTTAAACGGTTCTGACAAGAACTTTTGATGGTTCTTTGTAGAGCCTTTAAAACAATTCAAGTAGGTCATTGAGGCATATTTTTTAGTTTCAGTGTTCACATAATCTGAAAATGTAGGGAGAAGACACTCATTCGCACTTGGTTCATTCTTGCCTAAAGATATGGTCACAATAATCGTACGATCAGCTTACGAGCAGTGTTTAGTACATCTAATAGGACCACACGACGCCCTCGCTGCTCGCTTTACTCACTGCTCGTGCTCCTTTTAAACGGACTAAACACTGCTCGTAAGCTGATCGTACGATTATTGTGACCATAGCTTTAAAAACATATTTTGTTCTGTTTTACAAAGATCCTTTGGGGTTCTCTAGTCTTTGCTTTAAAAAGGTTCCCATGAAGATGAAGGAACTATTTGTCGGCTAAAGAACCCTTTCTGAACCTCTCTTGGTTCTACAAGGGACCCAATGATTTTTCCACCTGGTTTCTTGTTTGAGGGAGTAGAGTGTTATCAGCTATAGATTCTTGATAATTGATAAAGTAGTGTGTATCTGCGGGATTTTGGTAAGTAACTTTGTGAACTGGTTGCAGGGTCCACTACACTAAATAAACTTGCGCTGCTATCCGGTATTTCTAAAATCGGCAAAATTGACTGCCCTCTCCTAAATGAGGACCTCAAAAATAGAAGGGCAATTTGTTTGGTGTGTATTTTGTTCTAATCATGGAGTTAGGTTTATTCAAAGTTGTTCTGATGCCATATTTGATCTCCAGAGTACTTTGGTAAAATGCGTTTCCCCATAAATGCATGAGATTTGGGAAATGCAAAACATGGCTCTCAGTGATGGGACGGTATCTTCAACGCACTGTATCTCGAAAATTTACCATGATGGGGTATATTTTTGATCGCTTTGATCAATTTCAACAAGTAATGTGTCATTTTAAAGCTAAGAAAATGCTGTAACAGATGAAATGATAATATCAAAATCGATATCATCACATATGTAGCTATGAAGTGAATAATATTGTTTGAGTGTATGAATAGTAAAAACAGCATGTCATATCATGCATGCTGCGTCCTTGTATAGCGCCATGTTATTCGGTGATGACATGCAATTGAACTTGATCCGCATGTTCATTAATGCAAATTGCTTATCACGTACTAACGAATCCGTTACTAGAGAACCTATCGTTGATGAACTTTCACAAAGAAGAGAAAACAAACCGCCAATTAATTTCATCTGGTGTTAATCTACAAGACGATATGGACAAATGTGGCTATTTAATTGCTTTAAGAACAAGTTACGTAATGTTATATTCGTCAAACCGTCATCGGTCGTAATGAACTGCGATGGCTTTAACCATTGTGTTAATAAAATTAGAATGACTGACCTAATATTTCCTTACACATCAAGTTTATCAACCAGGTAACATTCGTTAAATGGGGACAGGCTGTGTACTAGTAGGCCTACCATTTTTGAAAAACAAATGACTATTTAAGCCTCATACGTTTGTATGCCAGTATTAGTAAAAATGACTCTATACTAACGACGTTAACTTCATCCGCTATAGCACACTACTTTATCCGTTATCTACTGCTGATAGTTCACTACTTCATCCGCTATCTACTGTTGATGAAGTAATGTAAGCAGTAGATGATAGGGTATCAAAACCGAACAGGTAATAGCTGGTCTCAAATACGGTGTATTTACACCTGAAGCACGCAGATGGTTACCCGGGTACAATTATCAGTTCCCTCTGGAGGTGGTGTGCTATCGATATCAGATAGCTGATGAAGGAATTAGTAAAGTGCTCTTTGAAGTACATTGCTGATGAAGTAGTGTGCTATAAACAGTAGATTGTTGATGACGTAGTATGATATTAGCAGTAGATTGCTGATGAAGAAGTAAGCTATCAGCAGTAGATTGCTGCTGAAGTAGTGTGCTATAAGCAGTAGATAGCTGACGAAGTATTATGCTATCAACAGTAAATTGCTGATAACGTAGTGTGCTATCAACAGTAAATTGGTGATGACGTAGTGTGCTATCAATAGTAGATTGCTGATGAAGCAGTGTGCTATCAGCAGTAGATTGTTGATGAAGTAGTGTGTAATCAGCAGTAGATTGCTGATGAAGTATATAGTATGTTATCAGCAATAGATTGCTGATGAAGTAGTGTGCTATCAGCAGTAGATTGATGATGAAGTAATGTACTACCAGCAGTAGATTGCTGGTGAAGTAGTGTGCCTTCCCACATGAAACATATTGTTGGGCCCTTGTCTCTACACTCTTAGAAGGCCGGGATCAAATTTTTGATCCTTTTTCGGGATCATTTTATTTTGATCCTTTAAGGATCACTTTTGATCCTTTAAGGATCACTTTTGATCCTTTTGCGGATCAATATATACAAATGGATCAAATTCACAAGGATCATTTTTGATCCTTTTTTAGGATCATTTCATTTTTATCCTTTTTGATTACAATATCAAAGTTTTGATCCGTATTTCTGGTTTACTTTGATACGGAAAGGATGAGCTCACATTTTGATACCGCGTTTGGATGCAACGTGATGTTTTGTTTCATATTTGAGTACACCCCATTACCGCTACACAGCGGGGAATGTATACTATGGTGTAACATGTATAAATACGTTGATTTCATCACACAGCCCCGTGGTCGAGTGGTTAGAGCCTTGGTCTTGTAATTACCAGCAGGTATGAGTGCGGCGTGGGTTCAAACCCTGCTAGCGTCACTTCAGTGTGATGTTTTTTGCAGGTCTTTTTTATAAGAAATATTTGATCCTTTTTCGGATCAAAATTTTCTTAAAGGATAAGCTCATATTTGATACCTAAAAAGGATCAAAATTGATCCTTTTTGTCTCATATTTGATACTTTCTTTCTAAGAGTGTACGTGTTGGTGACATGTCAATCGCTCCTACTGAGAACATTCGTAATTTAGGAGTCATTTTTGATCCCAGAATGTCTTTGTCACCTCATATGAAAAACCTGTGTTGCAACCTGACATACCATCTTCACAATATTTCTAGACTACGCAGATTTCTGGATAAGGAAACTTGTCATCTTGTTATCCGTACACTCATCCTTTCCAAATTAGATTATGGTAATGGGCTTCTTCTCGGTGCAAACAAGACCGATATTCAACACCTTCAGCGTATTCAGAACTGGGCTGCGAAGATGGTATGCCAAGTTCGTAAGCAAGATCATGCAACCCCATGTTTGAAGGAACTACATTGGCTCTCTGTTGAAAACAGGATCAAATTCAAAATCCTTATGCTAGTCTACAAGTGTCTCCATCAAATGGTTCCTGATTATCTCTCATCATCCATATTCTTGCACCAGCCTGCCAGAAGTAGTCTTCGCTCAGCATCTGATTCAACACGTCTGACTGTGCATTCAACATCCAAATTGCTTCAGTCAGCTGAACGCAGGACATTTTTCTACTCTGCTCCTGTCCTTTGGAATCAGGTTCCTGTTTTCATCAGAGAGTCACCTACTTTAGCTGTTTTTAAGAAATGTCTGAAAACTTATTTATTTTCCATGTAATTTTGTTTTTTGCTCTTTGTAAATAGTTTTTGCTTTGTCAATTTCAGCGCTACGATCTTTATGTAGCAGCGCTATATAAATACTTATTATGTATGTATGTATGTGTGCTATCAACAGTAGATTGCTAATAAAGTAGTGTGCTATCAGCAGTAGATTGATGATGAAGTATAGAGGGTTTGCACGACGCGATACGCAGCCCGTTTTCGACGCCATCTTGTTATGCCTTCGGTGGGCGCGTAGTACTTTGTGAAGTAAACAAGACATTAAAATCGGCTATAACTTGTGATTGACTTCAAATCATGACTTGAAAATTAAACTAAATAAATGTAATATATATTCTGTTGATCATTAGTCGTGATCTGGTATCGTGATACTGCTAAAAGATTATATTATGACGGGACTTTTTGTTTGCCGGCCCATGAAATGGTGTTGTGAGTACCATGTGACGTCACGTGCAAACCCTCTAAATAGTATGTAATCAGCAGTAGAATGTTGATAAAGTAGTGAACTACCAGCAGTAGATTGCTGATGAGATGAAGTAGTGTGCTATCAACAGTAGATTGCTGATGAAGTAGTGTGCTATCAGCAGTAGATTGATGATGAAGAAGTGTGCTATCAGCAGTAGATTGCTGATAAAGTAGAATGCTATCAACAGTAGATTGCTGATGAAGTAGTGTGTTATCAACAGTAGATTGCTGATGAAGTAGTGTGCTATCAGCAGTAGATTGATGATGAAGTATATAGTATGTAATCAGCAGTAGAATGTTGATAAAGTAGTGTACTACCAGCAGTAGATTGCTGATGAAGTAGTGTGCTATCAACAGTAGATTGCTGATGAAGTAGTGTACTACCAGCAGTAGATTGCTGATGAAGTAGTGTGCTATCAACAGTAGATTGCTGATGAAGTAGTGTGCTATCAGCAGTAGATTGATGATGAAGTAGTGTGCTATCAGCAGTAGATGATGATGAAGTATATAGTATGTAATCAGCAGTAGAATGTTGATAAAGTAGTGTAATACCAGCTGTAGATTGCTGATGAAGTAGTGTGCTATCAACAGTAGATTGCTGATGAAGTAGTGTGCTATCAGCAGTAGATTGATGATGAAGTATATAGTATGTAATCAGCAGTAGAATGTTGATAAAG
>JXSR01S000951.1:46928-59628 GCA_000969725.1 Ophiothrix spiculata | reverse complement strand
TTTGTTAAAAAATCAAATTCAGTGATTTTTTTATAAAGAATTGAAGGAAAACAATGCAAAATCGACGTTAACCGTTTTACAAGAGTTAACTTGTAAAACGGCTTACGTCCAATTTTGTTTTCCTTTATAATCTTTATTAGGCTATGATATTCTTTATAAATACCTAATTTCAACATTTTTCAATAAAAACGTTACCATATATGTGCATTATGCCCAAATATGGTCATGCGATGTCCATATTTGGGCATAAAAGTATCATTTTATGGATTTTAACACACTTAGGAAAAATTTTCAACATTGTTTTTGCCAGGATGATGCACAAATTAATGGTATATGTGGTGTGACTGACAATTTTGTATGAAAATCAGACGAACTGTTTCATAATCATATAGCCAAAAATTATGTTGCTGAAATAAATGTGACAAAACGGTTTTCAGTTCCTGTTTGGCTGTAAACACACTCCTAAATACAAGAACGGGTAGTCGATAAGAATTCAATGAAAGTGGTTTGTGCAAATCAGTAAAATAATTTCACAAAGACAACCGATTCTGGAAACAATTGTGGTCACAAAATTGTCTTTTACAAATATTGTAACCTGATATTAATTGACACGTTTATTTCATAACAAAATTTCAATGCAAGTTAAAACATGTATCGACTCTTTTCCCTTTTTCTTTCATTGATGTTTTCAATTATTATGTCCTTGGCATTTTAATGGGGTGATATTTGATATATTCTATATCCAGTATTCAAATAATAGAGTGAAAAGTGATACATTGTTGTCATGGTGTTTTGATACCAACTCACGAGTGAAATTCTGATCACTTTTAAAAGATTCAAACTGAATCGATGACATAAACACGATTTCATTAAATATCGAGAAATTTGAGATAATACAGTTACATTAAATTCAGATACACTTTCGAGTTTCATCAGATTCGGCTTGAAGACCTATAAATAACCTTAAAATTAATAGTAATACAAAATTACTTTATTGCATTCGACTCAATTTTCTAATCAAAAGAAGTTTTGGATGGTCGAGACTTTTTAGGTTAAACTGTTACCATTCTCTCTCTAGCCATACAAATTAAAACAAACAATAAAACAAGTCTATGCCTTTTTTTTGCAAAACAAAGCAATACTTGACCATATTTCCAAGGTTTTCAACACTTAAATACAACCCCCTTGGGTAGACGTGTTACAAAAATAGCCTGGGTAGACGAGGGTTGAATTCTTAACTTTTTTTTATCATGTTGTTTGACATTTAAAACAGAAATTTTGAATAATCATTAACTTCAAATGTATACATTTAATCACTGGTAAATTATTTATCGTGGTTATATTGCTGCTTAAGCAAAACTCTGGCAGTATTGAAATTATACTTCTATACACGATTGTGTTCTTTTTTGACATAAATAGCTTCACTTTTTATTAGAAATATGCAAACAATAACATTTCGGAGGAACTATTGTTTTACTTAGAAGTATAATTTCACGATCAGCTGCTGTATTTTGAAATACAGTAGAGCAAGACAAATTGTAAGGTAATGATTTTCACGATCAGCTGCTTTATTTTGCGGTAAAAATAACGATTGTTTTCTTTTGTGACATAAATAGCTTCACTTTTTATTAGAAATATGCAAACAATAACATTTCGGAAGAACTACAAAGATGTGACCTTGAAAATCAATTATTTTCGTAAAGGTATGTAGAAAAGCAAATATAAAGTTTCGCTACTATTAATTCTACAACATTCGTCTAAACAAAAAATCAACAACTTATACGACGTATTACCTTTCAATAGTATATTTTGCTTTTTAGATAGTAATGGTCAAACTTTAACCTATTCAATTTCTTAATATTTTCGTTCGGAATTTTTCTCATGGCGTAAAATGTTAATCTGAATTGACATTCTTCACCTTTCATTTCTCATGATGTAATTTTTTTTCTTGGTGTAAAACATTAAAACTTGTTTGACCTGACGACACATTTTAACATGATCCACTTCTGACCTGTGATACTTTCACAATTGCTTTAATATTGATTTTTACATGCTGAATTTTTCATTGTAATAGCTAAAGAGGGATATCAAAAAGTTTTAAAGATTACCCAAAAGGAAGAAGTCATAAACGTGAATTGTAGTAACTTCCACTATAAACTGACCGTAAACAGGCCGCCATTGCAGAGATCTTCTATAACGAAAACATCAATTTCGTATGTCGCTTTCAATTGATATCTCAGGTCGATCATGTTTTATTATGTCTTTGTGAGATCGTTCATTGACCGATTACCATAAATTTGGTATCAATGGAAAATATCTATCCTGCACTTTGCTATTAAACAGTTCTATTTTTGAGAGTGTCATCATACATTTGCAGGGTACTGCAACCCTTCAATGCAGAAACTTCATCACGTCGCGTATTTCAATTTTCCCTATATAATTGAGGTTATATGTTTAGCGGTTCAGGTTCTTGATAACTATCGCCACCTGTGAAAAAAGTCAAAGTACTTCCAAAGCCAATTTTACACCATAATGTACATAATGATCTTCACAATTATTGATACCCGTCGTAGTGAAATATGTCTTTGAGACAGGCAATCTTTCCGAAGAGGAAATCTTAAAAGCTATTCGTACTACGCCCATTTTGTGTTCAAAGTAACCCTTTCAATTAGAACGTTTCCCATGCTGAGTAATCTGACGAGAAGCCAATAACAACAATCCAAATTCTTCTATCTTAACATTTTATTTTTCTAAGTTGCAGTGCTACCAAGTTATAAATGCAATTTACAGGCTTAAACCATCCATTTTCAATAAGTCTTTAGTTACCAAGTAACAAATTGTTGAAGTTACTTAAATACACTTTACATTTTAATATATAAAAAATAATCATGTAACTTTCAAATGTCCTTAGTTACCAAGTTACCAAGTTAATTAAATGCTTTTTGTATGATTAATTTAAAATGAACCATTCATCTTCAAACGATTAAAAAGTCAATGATATTTAGAATATCTATCAATCCAAAGAATCTCATACAATACGAATGTGAAGTTTGACATCCATACTATTTCTAAAAGTGTTTATGCATCTTTAATAATGGATAGCAACGCGTTTCCAAGCGTTATCTATAAATCAGAAAATCTGGTTTTATTTCCAAAGCAAAATCATGTTTACTCGTTGAATGTGGATCCCTTTGAACACAAAAATACAAATGGTTTCCTAAAGCTTTACGTTTCCAACGTCGTAAACAGGCAATGCAGCATTATTAGCGAAGTGTTTCTCTTTTTTGTAACAGAGCCGTCACTTTTTGTTTAACACGGAGTCAACTCATCAGGATAATATAAAATAGAAGCAAGGATTCATCTTCAAAAGATTAAAACAACATTAAAATTTAGAAGAGTATGATGTATTTATAAAAATTGGCCTTCACAAAATACGAATGTGAAGTTTGACAAATGACATATTGCTAAGAGAGACGTAAGATACTACTGTTTTAGTTACCCCTTGTTTGTTCTTACGCAATACGGAGATATATATATGTTTGGGTGCTGTATCGGCCGAAGGTGATACAGCACACACACATTGATATCTTCCGTATTGCGTAAGAATAAACAGGGGGTAACGAATTTATCATTTAGTAGACATGATATACATTTATATGATAAACTATAAAAATATCGAGTTATTGCAGCCCACGCAATACAGATGTTTGTTGCACTACGCAATACACAACATAGGCCTAGGCCTATTGCGTATGATGTTAAAGAACACATATAAGGTGAGGAAGAGTACCTGTGCAATAGAACCGCGCAAAATACCGAATATATTGTGCGGTTATATTGCACAGGTACTCTTCCTCACCTTATATGTGAAGAAGAGTACCTACGCAATATAACCACGCAATACAGAATATATTGCACGGTTGAAAGATCATGTGAAAGAGCATAAAAAGATCGAGATAAGCATTGCAATTATCCAGATGTACATATATTGTATATAACATAATATATTAGAGTTATTGCAACTATGCCATACCAGTATATATTACGTGGCTGTTAACCAATCAGCTTTCAGTATTCATGTCTACTAAATGATAAATGGTCACCTACGAAACCACAGGTCACAAACCATTATAATACGCATTGCTAAAACACAATTTGACAATAACTCCCAATATATACTTCCTGACAATGTTTGAAAAGCTTGCGCCATTTGTATAGTAAGCACATAAAGTGTTGCATGTTTATGGATTTCAACGTGTTTCCAAGTGTGATCTATCAATCAACATGTCTAGTTTTGTTTCCAAAACAAATACATGTTTACTCACTGAATGTGGTTCCTTTGAACACAAAAAGCTTTACGTTTCAACGTTGTAAGATATCAATAATTTATAAAAGGCAATGTAGCAATATAAGTAAAGCGTTTCTGTTTTGTAACATTTTGTTCAACATGGAGTCGACTCTAAATGATTCCTTGTCTTTCGCCTTGAGATACTCACATAACACATTTTGATCATTGATTCTACATTTCATGTGTGTGTACATATTCGCGCGAAGAGGTTGAAGGTATTTTATTGGACGATGTCGAATTTGCCCAATCGTAGATCAAACCACTTACAAGTATTACAAGTATTTGTACCAACAGATGTAACATGAAATATGGCACATTGGATAACAAATACTGCCTAATAAGTGAAATAAAAGATAAAGAAGGGAGTCTTTTAAAACCTTTTTGATCTACTCAGGATGATAGTTGTTGAAACCACGTCATTGAAAGATGATAGAAGTTGAAACCACATCATTTACACGTGCTACCCGTTAATTGCCTGTAAGTAGTTTTTAACAACATGGAAAAGGAGACCGCAGTCGTAACTCTTGACTCTGTTAATATAGGTTTAAGTGTTTGCAATATCATTCAGTGAATGTAAATTACCTAGGTTTTAAGCTTTTTTAACTTTCCTATAGCACTCTCATTTACAGACAAAAACAAAACAAACTTTTCATATTAATAATGTGAAAGCTAACAGACTGGTGAACGGTAACTGTTTAGCAGCTTTTATTGATTTCACTTACATATGACAATGCGTTATGTTCATGATATTCTAACGCTGTATGTCAACCGCCATCTTTGTCTTTTGGGTTTTAAGACGTTTTTATACAAAATGGTATTTTAATCCAATTTTAAACCTTATTCATGCTCATTGGTCGGTATAACACTTCTTCTGCTGAGTTTGCCTTTGGAATAAGCGAGAGAGGTACAATATTGTTATGATGTGGACTCATCCTATTTTGTTGATCTTATTAAAACAATTTAGGTATTTTTCATGTGTTTTGGATCTGAAAAGAGTAATATTGGAGATCATCTTTATTGACGATATATATAAGAAATGGTTTTTTTAATGTTAAAATGATCTGTTACAAAGAGAAGTTGAGTATAGTGCTTATTGATAGTATAAATAGCTTTCTTGTAATGTTGCAATTCAAGAATAGTGTGTGTACAATTTTGGACCATATTCTTTAACATCAGTACCAAAACGAAAGACCAAAACAAACATAGCTGGGTTTCACTTCTGACTCATTGATTATTGAATCAATGTAAAGGTTTGTGTGTGTCTATCATGTAAACGTTCATATTGTAAAAAAGTTATTATAGAACTCCCCCAAAGGATTGTTGCAATAAAATGCAAATTTTGTAAAATACATTATTAACTATCGCTTCAACTTATACATATATGCATAGTATGATTGACAGTCATGTTTAATGAACTTAACCTACACATAAAATATTCCAAAGAGATTTATAACGTAATTGTTATTGAAAGGATCATAAAAATATTTGGTCATGATAAATTTGACTCAAAATACATGTAAAACTATGTGCTCTAAAATTGCAATTAAACGTGCTTTGTTTACATTGTTAACAATGTACTATTTTCAAAGCAGTGATTGACATAAATGGTGTGTGCTATTTTGAATGTAGTAACAACATCATGATTCTTAACATAGCACGTTTTTATTAAATGTTTTTGTAGTACTGCTGTTTTCGCATTTCATTATTATACCACCCAAGGAGCTCGATTGACATATTTTATTACATCACCCAGTCATGCTCTTTAAAGGTGCATTTACACTGTGACGACTTGGGGGTAACGACAAGCAACGTAGACTTGCGAATTGCACTTTTGAATTTTAGGTCCAGGTAAAGTCAGTTAACGCTCATACACGCACACTATCGTTACTATCAGTCGTTTTCAGTTCCAACTTTTTAGCTACAAATACGTTTCCCACCATCGCAACAAGTCGTCACAGTGTAAACGCACCATTAGAAACGCATTGTATGGATCTTAATGCTGCATACAATGAAAAGAGAAGAAAATAGAACTATTTGATGCAGAAAGCAAGACTGATTTGAAGAATACGACTGCGACATTTGACTATACCAAATTGAATACAAACAATACAGAATTTGAGTTAACTGCTCTCTAGCTAAAGTCTGAGCTCCTTGAAAATTTTCAATTGAAAAAGATGTGTTAATATTTGCATAGATTGTAGAAACCATATGAGAGGCTCTCAGACGAAATGAGCAAAAAATTGATTTTAAAATTGGAATTTTAACATATTTTCAAAATCTCAATTTTCGAATGGTATACAAGTTGTCGTGCCTCCTTTTTTCAATTTCTATTTTAGAGACCGAAATCTAAGGAGTTGATAGATTTATGTCATAAAAAGTAGCAAAACATTAGCCGCAAATTGCGTTTAAATTTGCTTGATTATTATGTATTATTGTAGCAAAATGTCATCAATTAACCATGAATTACACCCACCGGCATAATGGTCTTTTGAAACTTAAAAGGTGGTGTTAAAATGATACATTTGAATAAGGTTTATGTCAACAGTTATATTTGCCCTTATCACAATACCACCATTCTTTTGTCACATAAGTAGCATTTTCTTCAAAATCTTCATTTTGAGAATTTCCTCTCATTTCGTCAGAGTACCTCTCATATGTTGTTATATCACGAATTTGACCCAATATTCCTTGCGCATATTTCATAAACAATACTTTTTATATGAGTGTTTCAAAATGTGTTCACTCTATTTCTTTGTATTTGATGTTTTCAATTATTGCGTCCTTGACATATTATTTCACTGGGGTGATATGTATCATTTGCAGTTTTCAATTACTGTAAGTATAAATGTATGCATTTTCTCCTTACTTTTAAAAATTTAGGTGAACTTAACTAAATTTCTGACGTAAAATTGCAAGAAAATTAAGAAAAGAATGTTAGATTCAAGAAATCTCTGAAATCAGGTATTCTTTTCAGTTTCATTATTATATTCGATTGCTGACAAATCTATGCTACGTAAAATCAACTATAAAACAATGAGACTTAGATGGTAACATGCTTGGTGAGTTTTTTTTCTTATATCGCATGGAAACGTGTGCGTGCATTGTGGCAAATGTATACGAAGACAAAACATTTCATATGTATTCTTTTATTTTATTAAATTATCCGTTCTGTATTTTAAAGTAAAGGGAATTCGTCGAATTTATGTTTTCCTTCTGGACATCAAATATTTCTGCTATTCATTACAACAATCACTGACGATAAATACTTATATTCCTAAGTATTCATAAAATGGACTTAGACTGTGGAATAACAGTTTAAATCAACCTTCCAAATTTTAGTGTCGACATGATGAAGTTAGAGGTACAGAGAGTCATTAAGCGCCGGGTATAAGGAATTTTTAGCGTCATACAAAATTAATTTGGATGTTTGCTACAATCCTTCTCTCGTAAAGTCAATCATGCAGGGATGTGTATTTACTTAAGTGTATTTATTTATGTGTATTTATTAAGTATTTACGATAATTGATGACATTTTGCTAATGTTCAGTATTGTGGCTTGAAAAATTAAAACTCAATTTGCTGTTAATTATAATTTTTAGATATTCTGTGGACTGCCTTGGAAAATGAAGAAATAAAGAATGACATATTATAAAC
Organism: Ophiothrix spiculata; assembly: GCA_000969725.1. NCBI lineage: Eukaryota > Metazoa > Echinodermata > Ophiuroidea > Amphilepidida > Ophiotrichidae > Ophiothrix > Ophiothrix spiculata. Next base: position 51,626 of record JXSR01S000951.1, on the reverse strand, counting down.
TTTAATTTAAGATTTTTGACATTCCACTAGATTTGTTAGAGCATCTTCATATGGTATTAGAGAAAAAAATGATTATAACATAATGATAAAAAACATAGGGAAATCATGTGATTGCAAACTTAATAACACATACTGAAAATAGACAGTCGTTGTTAACATGTTGCATTGTACTACAAGCACATTAAATGAAATAGGAGCATTAAAATTGACAATAAGTTCCATTTAACACATTAATCAGTAGACAATTTAAAGTTGATGTATTGACTTCATTAAATCCTATATGGAGCATCTTGTTTTTGCAGACGTACAGACAACAGCTAGACAGGTCTTATTATTGTTTCTAATGGAATAACCTATTTCTATGAATCCTTGTCAAACGACTGTTAATAGAATAATGGGTTTAATAAACTTAGTGGGATGAGCACTCTAGTATCGTACAATAACTCTAAACAAGATACGACTCAACTACTTTAATGAATAACAACTTTTTTGAATAATTAAAAACTTCTTGAATAAACAAATCGATTCTGAACTTCAAATCGTGAACAAAGTTGTATAATAACTGTAATAAATATACTGATATGATAAATCCTCAATGGTTTCAAAAAGCCGATTTTAGTCATTGTAACTGTGGTACGTCTGAGCCATTATGTGTAGATGTATTATGTTTCAATCTAACTCTAAACTAAAATTGCCATTTGTACATTTTAATATAGTAGTTACTTATATTAAACGTCTAATTTTACTTACATGTTGTATGTACATGTATATACACGTACAAATATGTTTGATATGTTTCAAATTTATGGTTAACTGTGAATTTTGAACACTATGAACAATGAACAATAATGAACAACTATGAAAAGTTACATTCTCAATTTTATCAGTCCTGAGGTATGGCATACTTGAAAATCATATTTTCTTGTGATAGTATAATGGCTTTTAAAATCGGTTTATATTTTAATTTTAAGATTTCGGTATAAATATGTTTGCGAGAGAAAGTTTCTTAGAGATTTTTCAAGGTTGCCAAAATATCAGATTTAGAATCAGTGTATACGGTACCAGATTATACCCATAAAATGTATCATAAATAATTTAAACTTCGTCAAAATCATGATTATATTTGGAAACCATCGTCAAATATACGCAATAACCGGGTTTGATATAAGCATGCGTTTGTTTATTTCACTTGTCTTTTCAAAAGAAAATCAAATCACACAGAATATGCTTTAACTTGACAGCACTCAATCAAGTGAATGTTGAATTGTTCATCGAGTTTCTACAGGCTTCACAGGCTTACTCCAGACAGGTTCTATTATATTCTTTAATTGAATAACCTCGATCTATTAATTCTTGTCAAATGACTTTGAGAGAGCAATCATTTTATTTATAAGGCACATAACAGCAAAATCAATTAAACCGTGCTCGCGAGAAAGCGTTTATTGATAACACCAGATGATGTTGTTTTAAAGACGTAAATTTCCATGTATTTCAATGACAGCTTACTTGTTTTCATCATTTATAAGGTATGTGAATTGCTCTCTGAAAATGAGCGCAAAGTCTCGAATTACACATTATTACATATAACACTTTCAAAATATTTATTATTTCAAGGCTATATATTCTAAGGCTAAGCGTTTGATATGTAATATGGCATATTTTTTGAAGAGATCACAATCCAAGATAGACCACGGAATATTTGTAAATAGTATACACATATTGACTGCTTATTAGGAGTATGGTTAAAATTAATTCCCCAAGGTGATCTAGTCATGGTATTTTTATCCCGAACGATAAGGAGCGCAATATGAAACATAAGAAAGTGTTTTTTCTTCATTTTGTTGAAGCACGTCTCATTAGTCCGTAATGTTTAAACGTAAAATTGATTGATCGATGAACTCAGCCACGTTTGATTAATTACAAGTAAATTCAGGTGATGCAGAACCATATGTTTTGTGAACTTCATGTTCAACTAACTTAGTTTCTTTTTCTCTCTTTCTTTCTTTTTTTCTTTTCACATCATCTCTGCATCAATCGGTTGTTCTTTTGACAATGATGACTTACAGGTAAGCAAACTAATATTTGTTTGACTGTATTCGTATGAATTATGCACGCTTCAGAATGTTCGTCATATTTTTAAAATCACCCTTCTTGTGATAATAAGACTTTTTACAGACTGGAGTGTTAAGACTATACTGTTATTATATGAGAATATCGTTGCTGAGGTATTTCATGTTTACTGAAAGATATTACCCAACATGACAAACTATAAAATGTTGGCATACATGAAGAGTGGAGTCAATTGAATAAATTTTATAATAATAATAATAATAATAATAAAATGGTGCTTTTTAAGCGCAGAAATGCCAAGGGGCCTCTAGACGCTTTACAAAAGATATACAGAATAAACAAGCATAAAAAGATTAAAACCTGATTAAAAATACATTAAATTTTAGCCTTCACCTTTAATTTCACTCACAAATACCAGCAACGTTTCATTTCAAGAAAATGATAGGAAATGTGAAATAAATGTGCATATTTTTAAGTTCAAGACAATCAACAGAAAATATTGGGCTTACTGATCTTTGAACGAGCTTATCAGTTATACGTTTTACTCCCTGTACTATGTTTTGGTGATTTATTTTACAAATCTGTTTTGGCCAAGATTTGACATACGTTGTGTGTAAAGTGTGAATGACAATGACGAATATTACAGGTATATATTAAAGTTTGTAATTTTTAAGTTGTCCAGCGCATAGTAATCATTTGTATAAATGCATATTATTATTATTAACAATTCTAGTGTCCCTTTAATGTTACATGCAATCAAAACACTAGTATAACCGTCTATGGCTCATAGTGCTGTCAATTTCCTTCAAAAATCCTTTTTGCATTGATTCTTTTTCCACCCTTGCATCGAATTTAATTTCCTGATTTAGCAATCACTGGGTGTTTTTCTTTCGCAAGTCAATTTCCAAGTCCACTGTTTGTTGATGCACACCTGTATCTGCTGCGTCGGTTATAATAGGGCTATGACGCGTAATAATGACATTGGTTTTGGTTAGCAAATCTTCGACTAGAAATGATCCCTTAAAGTTTAATCAGGTTGATAATTTGATTAACGTAGTTGTATTAAGAAAATATGAATCAGAAAAGAATTTCCACTTCATAAATCTTTAAAAATTAAGTTTTTATAGCGCTATATGAATTAAACTCTATTGTCAACGTAATTCGAAGAAATAAAAAAACAAACAAGAAAGTCTCTTAATAAAAACTCGTTTCCTTTGAGGCTCAAGTGATTTCTTTATTCCGAGAAAAATACGTTCAGGAGAAAACCTTGTGGAAGCAAGCATGGACTGTAAAACTTAATCATTATACAGCGCTGGGCATGGAATTGAACCCGGAACTCATCGGTGTAAAGCTATGAAAGTTCCGCTGCATCATATTGAAATATATGTTTTTGAGCAAGTTCATTTAACTGCGTTCAGCTCTGAAGTTTATGATAACATCATGTGATACAAAATATATACCAAATTTCACATGGGACTGTATTCCTTGTATAACAAATTGTGAAATTATCCGCAGCTTAAATTCTTGTAGCATTTTCCATATAACGTGAAAAAGGAACGAATCGCTTGTTATATGTTTTGCAGTGAAAGTATTGTCTTGAAAATTCAAATTATAAACTAACAAAAACTAATACAGTATTTTGTTAGATCTAAGTTATATAATCTCAAGGCCAAAGTGTCAAAGACCTATGAAAATCTAACAACGTCTGTCTGTATTTCCTGGGTCTCTTTTGTAACTTCACCTGCCCGTGTCTGACTGTCTTAAATAATATCGACATTTTCTATAAAGATTTTCCAAGTGTAAGTCAAAATGTATTCGGTAACTATTGCTAACAGCCTCGCATATGTTGATAAAGTTATTGAGAGAATTTTGATCAATAGAACCTTGAATAAGCTACAAAAAAGTAGACGGACTATTTCAGTTATGTAAGTGTTATTAGAATATTTTCTTGTTTTTCGTTGCATCATGCCTTAGGTATAATGTGTATTCTCCTCATTGGATCTCGTTTCAAGTCAACAATTTTACCTTAAGTAAGTGCGCTCTTTTTTATTCTTGTTTTTCCAGCGCCATTTCATTAAATGCTACTATTAAAAACATTAAAAACGAATGTGTTATAATTTACAGTCGCACCAAAGTCTCCAGAACTAATACCTGAAATCATGTTGACAAAAGTTAAGGAATGTGTGAATAAGCTACCTTATTGTTATCTTTTCAAAAGTTAATTAAATTCAATCTAAAAATGTTAGATAAGAATCTTTACTCATAACATAATATGAAATTGAACAAAGTGAAAAGTGGACGTTTAATAAGGTAATGGTTTAAACTCTCAAAATCATAAAGCAAAAATATACTTAGAACTGATAAAGAGACTTTCGAAAAACTTGGTTTACAAAACAAGAATGCATGAGAAAAGAAATAAGTCTCTTTATTTCTTTTGCATCGACTAGAGAGCATTATAGAAAGTATAGAAGCAAATTAAAGCATCAAGCAGAAGTTCTTTTTACCGTTTATATATTGATAGGGCAAATAAAAACACTTTTAAAAGAAATAGAGAAACATTTTCCTCCTACAGAAAGACTAGTAGACAATTGATTTGAAATAATTTACTATTTTGGGAACGTAAAGCAG
>JXSR01S000951.1:15474-44295 GCA_000969725.1 Ophiothrix spiculata | reverse complement strand
CATAAATTACTTTGACATTTAAATTAGCACTGAGTCTTTAAAATTTAATACAGAATCATCTGCGTGGACTAATTATTATATAATATATCAGAAGAAACGACATTTTTCTCATATCCACTTGAAAAAATTATAGTAAAATCAAAATACAAAGGTATGAATATTAACAAAGCAAAGTTCGCCTTAAAAGCACATAATACCAAAATATGTAAATACCCATAGTAAAATGCGTTAACGTAGTGCACATAAGTCGGCGCACTGGTAACGCGCGTCGGAAATTTTGAGTACGTGCAAGGTCTTGTGCTTGGGACCATCTGGTGCTTGTAAACATTAAAAAGTAGGATTTTGCTTGTCGGCGCAATTTATCACGCTTTGGTGGCTAAAATCATCCTTGCGTTATAAAAATACACGGAAACATGGATTCTTTGTTGATTTGTGATGAACAACTCTGCAGCATTTTTGAATACCTAAATCAATAACTGATTATAAATAATCAGTCTGATTGTTTGATTGTTCAAAGTTCCAAGTACTAAGTTAAAAATCCCAAAACGAACCAAACCTAGAAAATTATATAAAAATGACATTTTATACCTATTCGTTAGCAATTACGTTTACATACTACCGTGACATTTTGATAGTGGCCAATGAAAAAACATAAAGTTCTAAAATAAAGTCCAGAATTTATGCACTATCCTGTGTGATTTTGTGTTGAGTTTGATTTTAGTTGTCAACAATGAATATGGATTTGTAGAGAGATAGAGAGTGCTGCAGCACACAAGCTTTACTTCATTGATATATAACAGACTCACTTTGTTGAAATCCCAGTGGTTATTGAAGAAAGTCTTTTAGTATTGATCTTTTCTCCCGTTATCCTTCTGTCGAGTTTAATTTCCTGATTTACCATAAGATTGCATTAACCGTGAAAAAGTCAAATTCTATGGCTCAATGTTCTTTGAGTAGGAGCTATCGGTAAATGGGCTTAAATATTTTAGCTGTTTAATTATTTACCTGCATAATTTCAACGCACATTAGTTTTTACACCTAGCACAAAGGCATTTATTTTAACCTAATGTACCATCTTCAATTAAAGACGGCAGAGGTATTAACCTAGATTTTATGTATCGTATGGTGTGTGTTACAACACTAGTTCGGCGTGACTGAGAGAGTGACTTAAATATACAGCAATATATCCATTTAGGAATACACATAAACACAAGGGACACTCTATAAATCAGTGTTAATTAGTATTGCCCTCAAAACTGGGTTAATGAATTAGTTTATCTCATTCTACATGTTTCATATTCACACATTTTGAGATTTATCTGAAATCAACGACATTTTGAAGGCAATTTTTTTAACATCAAAACAAGAAGCAGGCCTATCTATATGAATAAAAAAAGTAAAAGTAAAAAGTAAAATTGAAAGTAAAAACAAAGGATTCCCTATTTTTCAATTTCGGATATTGATATCAGGGTAAATGGGAAGAAATATAAGACACACCATCTTCACCATTTCACAAGTCATCCCTTTAGGTAATTCTTATTCATTTTTTGATCTAAAATTCATTTTAATTTACCTTTGTACTATGTAATGTCTTTATGATCCCGATGTAATGCTTTGTAATGCATTCATGCATGCACAAATACAGATATTACTATGCATGCATGCATGCACAAATACAGATATTACTGACTATGTGAAAAATGAATAGTTTTGATTACTAATTTTCATTCAAAACATATCGCTTTATATATATCGTCATTTTAAACAACGTTTTAAAAATATTATTGCCTTCGTTGAATCGTTTTCTTTCATTTTTAATTTTCAATTACTTCGATTCCACAAACACAAAACTATTGGAGTTATAATAACACTCGCCCAACCCATTTCCTATTGCCTAAACTTATATACAGTGGACATTGGCGCTGCGGTTGCTACCAACACAACACCAATAAACATGGTTATTTGTTTTGAACTTTATCCATAAACAATCTCTGTAATAAGATTTGACGACTAAAACGGATTAACCCAGTTAATATAAATTATATCATATGTAAGGAAAGGTACATTCTCGATAATGTGGTGTAGATTTTGATATCGTCAATTCAAAAAATGTATTCTGTACGAAAGTGAATATGTTTAATAGATATAGACGTCTTAGGTTAAAATTGACTAGATTAAATCGCCCAGGAAAATTTAATAATTTACAATATTTATGAGTAATCTTGTATATTTTCAATCTTTTAAATATTTTCTTTTATATAGCTATAAACAAAATCTTATGTACCTATCAGTATCATAACAATAAATTTCGATTTCAAAAATAATACAGATAACTACTTGAGCGATTTAATGGAAATTTATTTGAAATATATAAAAACAAATTTTGTGAAGCCAGGTGTATCCTTTAAAAATAAATTTAAGATTCTTTACTATCTATTTGCAATTCGCTAATATAAACTAATCCATAACGAATGAAAATTAGCTTGACCAATTCACAATTCAATTGACCAATATGAATAATCTATGGTTCGAAATATCAACAAGTGTTTTGTACTAGTTCTTGATGACATTTTTAACATATTGGTTAGGGTTAAAAAATGTGTACCTTAACTCTTCCTTCAAAATAACCTTTTACATTGGTTCTTTTTAGAATTAATTTCCTTATTTCAGAATCACGAAGTGTTATTTCTTTCGTAAGTCAATTTCCAAGTCCACTGTTTACCGGTGCATTTCTGTATCTGCCACATCACACTATGTCTGTCTGTGTTTCCTGAATTTCTTTGTTCACTTCACCTGTCGCGTCTGACTCTTTTAAATAATATCGACATATTCTCAAAATTACGTAAGTGTAACTTAAAAAGTATTTGGTAACTATCGCTTACAGTCTCGCGCTCTTTGAATAATGTTATTTAGAATAGATTCGATCAAAAGGGCTTGTGATCAATAGAACCACCATTAGGTAAACGTACTCTTTGCGATGTAGAAGTGCCATTAGAAAATTCTATTGACTTTTACTACATTATACCTCTCGTAAAGTCTGCATTCTTCAATATAAAATCTATAAAACGCTTAAAAGTACCTTTTGCTTCCTCATGGAATTTCGTTTCAAGGCAATAAATCTGCCAATAAGCAATTCTACTTTTAATAATTATTTCGCCCAGATTTCCTTAACTATTCAAGGCCATTTTATTAAATGCTGTATTCAAGTTAACCAAAATAAATTAAATGAATAGAAAGTCATTACACAGTCACACAAGACTGCAAAACCATTTACCGACAAATCCCCTTGTTCACAAAGGTAATGAATAAGTAGATTATTTTATAATATGATAAAATATTATCTTGAAAATATTAAATAGAATACATTGTGACTAACATAAGAATAAGTACGGGTTTAATTGATTATTGCTCTTTAACCCACAATTTGGATTGAAAGAAGTATTTAGAACCGATGAAAGTCTTTCCAAAAGCGCATTGGTTTCAAAACAACACCAAATGAGATAAGAAATAAGCCCTGTATGTTGCAATTTCATCGAATACAGATCTTTGTAAGAAGGTTTAGAAGCAAGTTAAAGTATTAAGGGTACTTTTTGTTCTTCCTATTATTCATATATAGACAGGGTATGTAAAAATACTATCTTGAACATTTCAAAAAGAAATAAGAAACGTTTTCGTAAGTAGGCAATTGATTGGAAATAATTGTAATGTAAAGCAGCAAAGGAAATGAACGAAGTTCACCAACCTTCATTTTTTAGATAATACTTAGAATTCCAATTGAACTGCTTGAGAAAACCTTTTTTAAGCAGCTAATTTGATTCAGCTTAATTCTTAATAAGCAACGTAATGTAAGATGCAAACTTTTTATATGTTTAAAAGTTTTGACTTAAAAGAATAATCGCTCTTTGAAATTACAAAACGTAAGTCAATACAATTCTTTTCAAAGAGTATTTTATATAAATCAGCTGTTGAAGAATTTATAGGTAGTGAATCTTGGAATTGTTAGTGCAAAATATAGTATATTTGCCAAAATAGTTTCAATGTTAAGGTTATTTTTTATTTAAAAAAGTGATTTATTTTAAAATAGAATTGATCTCTACCTGCTTATTCCATCAAATTACATACACAGAGAAAAAATGGGCAAATATACATCCCTACCAACTATTGGGCAAACTAAAAAAGCACCGTAGATCAGACACTTTTGCCAAAATTTTGTACTGCTTTTACCCCACAGATGGCAGATGGACTCGCATTTCCCCTTAATTGGAGTTGCCCAACATTAGGGCAGGGGTATGTGCCCAACAGTGTTATTTATGTTTTGCCCAATGTTGGTAGGGATGTAAACTTGCAGTGTACATAATCTGTCTTTAGATATGAGCACAGATTCCAAACTGGTCAATTTTTAATAATAAGATTCAATAATTGAATCAAGTTAAAGAGTTTATTCCATAGAAGGTTATATTAAACATTTCTATATTTACATTACAGTTAATGGCGTCATATTGAAACAAACTGATAATCGCTTGAAGAAGCAAAGGCTATTTGGACCTTGTACTTAGCAGAATAGCATTGTTTTACCCAAGCAAATAGAATTTTATATCTCGAAAAATGAAAATGCTTGACACAGAGGGAGTTGTTGCAATGAGAAGTACGAGTATAAATGTTATTAGTTGTTTTCGAAAGTATCTACACCTTAGGAGTACTTTTTCAAATGTTATATTTGTATTCCGGTGTTGTGCAAATATTGTCTTTTTCTTTCATGTTTTCCTTCCAATTATTTTGACGTTTCTGTTTAAGATAACTCTCTCAATTCTAGGTTTCTAAAATTAAATGATTTGCTCTGTACTACTTGTCTCAAATGCATTTCTAGTATTTTGTATTACTATGCACGTTCAGATCATAAAAGTACCACAGAACGTGCAGTACGTTTTGATCACCCAGTACAAATTTTACAAATATAACAATTCTTGCTAAAACAAAAGATTGAGATTGTTTTTTAGATTTTGTAACACAAGTTACGTGATTCTTTCAAAAGAAAAGATAAAGCATCTTTCGTCTCTACTATCACTTATTATTTATGCTATACTGCTAAAAGCAAATAAAAGCTATTTTCTTTTTTACCTAATAACAATCATGTCCCAGAATAAATTATCTAACTTTAATACATTTTGATTCGTGACCAGACATACGAGAGATACATTATTTATGTCTTAAGAAAAAAAACAGAAAAAAAATTGGTTTCAAGTATTGTTTTCCCTCCAGACTGTTAACCTAATCCTTTAAATTATAGAACAAATTCTTACAGACAATCTTTGCAACACCACCTATATGTGTTTAGACACAGTTTTAATTGGATTTAAGAGGCATGGATAAGTTAGAGGAGACAATATTACATTGTCGATATTATGTTGACAATATAATGTTTTGATTAGTTAAATATATTGTAATAGAACAAATGGCCGTAGTTAAAAAATATAGATTACGCCAAACATTTCCCCTAGTGCCGAACACTACACAGCGAACTGTTTTGTTTAAATATTTTAACAAGTCATTTCATAAGCTGATTTATTTATAGCTTACTTTAACATTTGTAAATTAATGATTTCCTGTATTAAACATCGTCGCAACTTTGTTGCCAAAAGTCATGAGGATAAAACGATGGGAGCATGGTGTTATGTTAGATTCCTAGCACCAATATTTTACCATAATGTGAACAGGTTCCCGTCAAATTTAATAAAGTCAATAAAATGTCTGCATTTTAGTTTTCATTGTCATTAGAAAGATCACAACATGAAATGTTTCAATATCACATTTCAGTTAAATCAGAACAACCGTTTTATTTGATTTTTTGAGCAATTTTGTATTTTCCACTTGCCTCTTTTTTTTTTACTGTGTCAGTTATTTTATGGTTACTATCATTTAACACATTTCACTTACATCTCCGAAACGTGACACGTTTTAGCCGTAAAATTTCACATGCATTATTAATAAGAAAAATATGAGGAATATATTGGTACCAAAATCTCAGAAAGTTTCAAAAAATGCTGACCCAATCGGACAGAGTTCCTTTAATACCTTCTGCATCGCAGTAACCGATTGCAGTGAAGAGGAATATTAAATACTTAAGAATGGATTAGATTCACCGTTCACGTGAATATTGACGAATATTGATGATTTGTAAAAGGGAAAGTAAAAGTTAACTAAATGTATGATTTTCAATCAATTTCCAGGATAACATTTCTTAACAAATATTGAACGAAATATTTCCGTAAAATCCAGGGACGTCAAAACTACGGAAACTTGCCGTAAAATTTACTTTAAAATCCATTAAATTGTTTTACGAGATTTATCCGGCAAAAATACATGTCTTCAACAGTAAAAATACGGTAATATTTTCTGTGTTTGTTTAATAGGGCATATCTCAGAAATATAACAGAAAAAAGGTTTTCTCTAAACATATTTGCCCTTTGTAACTTTCTGCGGAAAGCCAGTCTAGGTCCAATAGTGCATACATAAAATTCAAAGGGACGCCTCCCTGGTGTGAAAGACAGAATATTGGAAAGAATTATCGACCGGGAATCGAACCCGGGCCGCATTAGTGAAAGGCGAGGAAAGAAACGCTGCGTCAACCCATCCCCAAAAATGGATCTTATGAAGATGGTTGATCACGAATGAATGTTCTTATACGTGTTGGTAGAAATCATTAGAAGAAATTTAAAACTTTGCAACAACACTTACTTTTTGAAGTTTTAAACCTCTTCTAAAAATGGTTTATGCTTAAGGAAGACAACAATCCGACTTTTGAGATGTTGATTTGTCGTAAAAGATTACAACCACTAATAGTACAAAAAGGAAAATATAAACAATGAAATAATGATGAATAACACCTCACGTGTTAGGATCTTCAATGCCGCTGTTTCCTGATAAGGTAAATATATATTCACGTGCTATTTCTCCCAAGGTAAACAAAATTCTGGTCTTTGATGTAACATGATGCAAAGTAGTCTGCAAACGGTGCTGGTTTACACCTAGGATTGGTTTACTTAGTATATGTTGTTCTTGAAGATGATAGGATTGAATGAAATCTGATACGTCATTTTTCAGATCAAAAGAAAAATGAAACTAATACATTAATGTTGCAGTCTATGTACAAGAGTTTTATATGTAGCTTTATCTATACCAGAATAATAATGTTGAAATATATTTGTAATATGATTCAAGTAAGTGTAATTATTGTATTCTTATCTTATGACTCTTATTACTCAGAGTAAGGTGTCACCTGTATATTGCTTCTTGACGAATCATGTGGATAAGGCTGACCAATAAATGCATTAACAGATAAAAAATACGTATACCAATTAACTTATTTTGTTAAATCTCAAAGCTATTCAAACTTTTCATGCGGAATTGGGATTATAAAAAAAATATTGGCTTTCATTTGATCAAAAATACACTTATTCCCGTTGAGCCCTTGAAGATGAGAATGTGATCGAATGTGGTACTCCTTGCCTACTCGAAGAACAGCAAATACTTTAGAATTAAGATGCTAAATCAAGCCCTTTGCACTTTCCTAAGTGACTTTGTGTTGCATTTGACTGTACTTTTTAACAATGAATTTTGTTTTGTAAAGAGACTGAGTTTGTTGCCGCCATCAAGCTTTACATTTTGTTGTACAGACTCCTTTCGTTTTAAATCTCAGTGGTTATTGAAGAAAGTATTTCAGTATGGATCTGCTTTCCTGTTATCTTTCTGTCAAGTTTAATTTCCTGATGCACCATAAGAATGCATCAGCCATGAAAAGTCGACTTATGTCTTTATATCGGTGAACAGGCTTAAACGAAATTAAATCAACTTGGTTATTCATTATATTATTGATGAGTTACCACATTGGAAACTAAAACCGTTTTACCTAGTTAGCTATTTGCATCCATAATTCCAACGCACATTAGTATTAACACATTTTCCAATACATGTTATTTAAAGTCTAACAAAACTTGTAAATTAAAGACGGCAGAGGATTTAGCCTAGATATTAGGTATCGTACCGTGTTTGGTTGTTGTGATACACTTTCGGCGTCACTGATGTAGTGTCTCGAGTTAACAACATAATAACCATTCGGGGATAGACAAAACATAGTATAGACCTTGTAAATCAGTGCTATTAAACTAGAATTGCCCTAAAAATCGGGTTAATGAGTTTATAAGTTTCTCGTTGAGCAATTTGAGATTTATATAAAAACTATGACACCTTGAAGGTAACTTCTTCCTTTATAATTTTCCTGAAAAAGTAAAAGTAAACAAGGTTAAAGAAATTGGATTTTTGTTATTTTGAGGACTTGACCTAATATTGGAAGTGTCATTATCCGAGTGGAAGTAGCGTCATTGTAATAACCTGTGGATCTTAGGGAAACAAACTGATATTAGTACAGCACAGTTATGCGACAGGTCAACGAATATTTGCTGGTATCGCCATTAAGGGCTAACAGAAAGGAAAGGAGACAAACCTCTTTATAAAGAAGTTGAAAAAAGGCCATTCACTCAAACCCAATTTATATAAATTTATTACATAAATAAATGTTGATTTAAAGCTTTTGTCATGTTGCACTAAATGGGGTTTAGGGTTACTAAGAACTACATAAAAGGATTACCTTTTTTATGGTTTTTGAAGATAATCCATGATCATGTTTGAAAAATCAAATTTTTGAGGATACCATAGTAAAGATTCATGTCAAGTGTTAATTCGGGAAGCATATTAAAGTTACAAAACACATATAATCAAAATTCTGTGTTTGTTTGTTAATTTGTGTCCGTTTATCTATATACTGCCCTAGGCCTAAATGCAGCAAATTAACTGTTTAGAATGTTTAATTTTGTCAAAACAGATAAAGGCAACCCAGATGATTGGCTAGTCCTTCAAGTGTGATCAATAAACTTTTCGAATATTGGCAGATATTTTTATGTACTTCAATTTACCACGATGTTATGATTGCAAAATTTCATTTTCGAGGAAATATTTGTCTAAAAACACCAATTCGTTGAGATGCTTAAATATACTTTCTTTAATGTGTTTATTATGTAGAGTTGGATTATATATGGAGCAAACTTATGTTTGTTAACAATTAATATAAAGACAAGTTATTGCAGTGCACAAAACCTGTGCATTATTGTAAGAAGTCTTGTATGATTGATCTGTCTTCCTTACGTAGAATTTAATTTCCTGATGTAATAAAAGCATGAAATATTCATGAAAAGGTTGAATTCGATATCATAATGTCATTGAATAAACGCTATTGCTAAATTGACTTCAATGGAATAAAGCAATCCACGTTTTCCTTCTATATTAACATAATGAGTTGCCACACTGGGTAAAACACGTTTTACCTTTTTAATGATTTACACGGATAATTTCAACGCACGTAAGTTTTTACAAGTCAGACAAAGGCATTTGTTCTAATTTTAGTAGAACTATAACATCGTTATTAAAAGACGGAGAGAAATTAAGCTAGGTATAATGTTTCGTATGGTGTTGTTTATTATACGAATATTAATTGACAATGAATATGATTGTAGAAATAGCATCATGAAGTCAAGCCAGTACAGCACAAGAATTTAAGGCAGACAATTTTTGTTTTATATCACTAACTTACAAATTCATTTACCTCAAAATATTGAAACTTCGATATTAGCCACCAGTGGTTGAGTTGACTTTAGATTAAATAAAAGGGGAGTCTCTGACTTGGTGTATGCTGATTTTTGTTGCAGTGCAGTAAGTAATAGTCTCTATTATATAACTCATCCACATCCATAAATTCTGTTCATTTGATTGGTAAGATTGTAACACATGACCATTTGTCATTTTTACTATCACTATCATCCATTTGATAGTCTTTACTATCACTTTTATCCATTTGATAGTATATGATATGACCGGTGATAAAATTGAAAATCCGCCATTTAGTTTTTGCTCATGTATAGGGATTTTACATACAAAAAAAGTAGTTAGTGAAGAAAAACTTTATTTTAAATTCGATCATGTTGAAATTCGGTGGAAAAATGGAAACAGTGATAAAGTTTATTCTGAAGTTTACAGATTTGAAATCGGTTAAATATTTTTTGAGTTGGAGTGTTTTTAAAACGTTGAAAATATCAAGGAAATCCAAGCCAAAACATACAGTTCTGGAATGTGTGTGCCACGTAATGTAGTTTTAACCAAACGATGAAAAAATAAATCTATGCATGAGGTTTATAAAACAATAGTTTATGTGTTATCAAATGACTAAAATCTATAGAGGAGTTATATAAAACAATTATTAACTGCTTATATTCGTGTGATGGTAAAAATATACCATCCCTCATTGAAAGATTGATTGTTCCATTTCACGAGCCGATATCACACTCATTAGCAGTTTTAAATATTTGTATGCCATCACACGGAAGGGTAATGGTACTAACCAATGCAATTCCTATATAGAAATATATGAATTGAAGATATAAAATGTTCAATGGACATGACTGAGATAGTTTCATAACTCTTAAGCATTATATACATTTAGGAATAGACGAAAAGACCATGGGAGAACTATAGATCAGTGGTTATTAGTATTGCCCTCAGAGTGGTTAAATGAATTAAGTTCACAAATATCTCATTCTTTAAGTATTTTATTTAAACACTTTGAGGAGGTAAATCTAAAATTAATCTTGGAAGCAGTTT
This sequence comes from Ophiothrix spiculata, assembly GCA_000969725.1. Taxonomy (NCBI): domain Eukaryota; kingdom Metazoa; phylum Echinodermata; class Ophiuroidea; order Amphilepidida; family Ophiotrichidae; genus Ophiothrix; species Ophiothrix spiculata. The sequence goes on along the minus strand of JXSR01S000951.1, from coordinate 33,588 downwards.
CTTCAACATCAGTACAAGAGGCATCTAAATGATATTCGGTAAACTAAAATGTGAAACCAAAATAAATGTTTAAAATATCTAAACATTTTCGGATATCGATATCAGGGATAATGAGAAGAAAATAAGGTATGACATATCCACCACTTTACAAGCCAGATGAACAAAAACCCTTTAGGTAATTCTTCCTCCTCAGAACTTTGATCTGAAATATATTTCATATTCCCTGGGTACTAGGTAGGTTATGCTTCTATGATCCTATTTGCAATTAAGTTTAACGGATAAACGTCTTAATATTATAAACATATACATGGTGTCCCACAAAAAACGCAACGAGCTTTGAACTTTTATTTTGAGAGAACAGAGCACAATGGTGAACAAACGTTACAATAATATATTAGAGTAGACCATTGGCTTTAACAGGAATTTTGTTTTGTTTAATTTGGATCTCTAAATCAAAAGTTATTGCAAATTTTGTAAAGACCCGACACATCTTGATGGTCCGATTTGTTAATCTGTAAAGATTCACCTCTGGTAACGTCATTGAACACACGTTGAATGGAAATTGCTAAAAACATCACATGATTTGGAGAAGCATCCCTGGAACCCATTTTATGACATAATGACTCAATTTAATGATGATCTGCTGAAATTCAGCAGGTTGTTGCGTCTAGTTTAATCAACCAGTTGCGTCCCCTTGACGGGCCAGATGAATCATTAAATTAAATTACTTGAGTTCTTAAACTTCTTTTTCTTCAGTTTTCCTCCGTTATTTCGTTTAAATACTTATCATTGGTTGACATCTTTCATTAGAATTCCTTTTTTCGACTCTTTTAATAGAAATTGTATCCTGCACAAGAAGTAACAGATTCAAGAAACATGAGAGTATTAGGAAGATCCGTATTGTAATTGAAAATTTTGACCTATTTAAGTTAAAAATGAACTTAAAATACCACCCAATGTTAGGTATAGGTCAGGTAAGATTGGTTTGGATTGCTTGCGCTCTAGTGTGTTGCAGAATTCTCTTCATTTTAAGTTTGCATTTCTTTAGCTGGAAGTCTTAACTTACAAATCGGACCAAAGTAGATTTAAAGGGCTTTTTTAAATTCGCCATATCTTTGGACTTGAGTGGTAAAATGAAACGGGACAAAGGCATGTTGTAGAGTAATTACTCCACTTTTGAAAAAACATATCTCACTATGATGTAATCTTTTGGTAACTATTTTTTAATATTTTTTATTTGCTCGTTGCATTAATATTGGGACAAGCTGTATACCATGTATGCAATAAAACAAAGGTTGTTGAGAAGGAAATGAATATTTGATGAAACAAATTTCTTTTGGGTTTGGGTGGTTGACTCCCGTGTAAGGTCTTATTATTTTTGTTATTTTAAACACAATTTGAACAAAATCATTGCCTACAGACATTGGCATTTATATTTTCGTTCATTTTAGATTACATAGGCTTTCCACAAATAGACAAATAGATTCCACATATACAAGTTATAATACAACATTATTGTAACTTTATTAATATTGTTCACTCTGATTATGCATTGGCTATTACATAAACATAGAACGTGTTTACTTGCACTGGACCTGCTATCAACGCAACACCAAGAAATGCTGATTTGTGTTTGTATTGCACTTTATCTATAACCAATCTTTGCAATAAGATTGGAGGACTTCATAGGATTAAATTTGTTTAATAGAAATTATGTCATATGTATGGAAAGGTGCATTCTAGATTATGTAATATAAATTTTAATGTCGTCAAATTTTAATAAAATGAATTACAACTCAACAAATGTTTTAATGGATAAAGGTCCTTTAGGTTAAAATTGACTAAACCAAATTACACATGAGCGTAATAAAATTTGAATTGATTTCTACAATGAATAATTGCTTGATTGTAAACCTAAAAGTTTAAGATATTCAAGAGTATTCTTTTATTTGTGTATCTTTTAAATATAAATTTACTCTTCATATTGCTAAAAACAAGATCGTATGTTCTTATGTGTATAACAATATATATACTGAAAGGATTTAAAAGAAATTAATTTTTGTGAAGCCTGATGTATTGATCTTATAAATTTGATCTCTCAACATTGAGCTTTTTCAGTCTAACGTGCAAAAATTGTTAAAGATACTATCAGGATGTTTTGGGTAAAGTTTTGTCAAAATAAATGACGTTTCTGGCGGCTGAGGTTTGAAGAGCTCCCTAAATGACATTATATTCAAAATTATTAAACTAATGACTCATTTATATGTTTTCTTTCTTATTTATTTCATATCATCCCTGCAACGGTCGTGTCTCCCTTTGCCGCCGATAAATTATCAGGTAAGTGAACAAATGTCGGTAAAACGATCACATCATTATTTATTCAGTAATCACAAAAGTCATTTGCAAACGTTTCCATAGTAAATATTTCAGTTTTCAAGCGATAAATAGAAACTGCCTGGATGAAATTTGCTTTGCTTTATAAACTTCGTAATAGTTGTTTTCTTGCCAAACAAATGCTTAAAAGTAGTGATAGTCGCTTTCTTTTCCATCGGACAGTTGCATATAAATGATACGTAAATTGTTTATTCCTGAATACACTAAGATAAGAATATCGCATGGATGAATACAGCTATCGGGTTTGCATAGTGTTCCAAAAGAGACCTTTATAAGATGGAGTTTTCTGACCTTCCGTCTATTCCAATTTCCTAAATTGGCGATCAGTAGGCGTTTCTGATTAAGATTGTTTCCAAGTCGCAATTGAAGTAATAAAAAGTCTTAGTGTTGCCATTTAGTTCATTCTTAACCAAGCTCTATCTTTTGATAAAATGAACGACTGTTTTCAATACGTTAATAACATGCGCATTGGACTTGTTTAAATTTGAAAATATATTGATACTTAGTGTTTTTAGACGAAGCTATTTTAACCAACATCCTGTGACCTGCATTAGCAAGATTTATTTTTGTGAAAATATTTGTGCTAAACAATTTATACATTTCTTCTTGAATAGTATTCTTAACTTATTTCTCTGGTAATATTCAGTAGGATTTATAGTTTGATATTAAAACACTTTTGTTTTAGTTTTAAATTATCTGAAAATGTATAATGAATGATGATATTTATCAGTTGGATTACTTCATAATCAAATTGTACCATAATAACTGAACACTTTTTTCACTTCTCAAGTGCATTGAACATATTTGGAGTTTGGCTTAATTTTAGATATAAATACTCTTTCTTAGGGCAAACTTATTCTGAAATTCAAAATTTTACAGAATAAGGCATGCATAATCTACGTATTTTGCAAACATACGCGTATTTTGCATTTGTTGACGTTGATAAAAAATCAATAAGTAAAATATTATCTTTATTAGCATGAAATAACACCGTTGCATAATAAATGTTAAGATCGCATCTTTATCGTAATTAATGGGTAATTGAAGTATATCTTCATGAGATTTGGTGCCTGTCACCCAGTACCTTTGATCTAGAAGTTCAAAGTATATGTGATGAATCACCCTGAAATGCGGGACTTTGCGACAGAACACTTTTCAAGAAACATATAAATAAAAATAAATAAAATAATACGAATTTCCAGCAGATTTTCTGTTGTAAAATTTGATCGCCTTGATCAATTTTAAACAAGTAAGGTGTCATTTAGCTTAGAAAATGCCGCAACAGATGAAATTAAAAAATCAAAATTGATATCATCTGCAAAGTCCCCCCTTTCGGGGTGAGTCATCACGAAAATAAAGTTATCGAATTCTTACTAGAACACATTTAGATGCAATTAAACATTTCATTTTTTACACAACAGTCCCGTAATATCCCGTATGTTACATGTTCTTGAAAGTTTAGTTTAGCCATCTGGTTTATATTATTGTCGATTTTCTTTAAATGACCTTCCTTTATTGATTCTTTTTTACACTTCCATCGAATTTAATTTCCGGATTAAAAAGTCGCTAAATGTGTTATTTATCTTATCAGTCAATTTCCAACTTCAAGACTACTATCGTTTTGCATTACATTATTAAATCTTGAATATCATCAAAATAGCGCTCTTGATAAAGAAACGTTGTATTGTAAAATGTAATTGTGAAAGTTAATTTATCCAAAACAATACAAATTCAAAACAATATGCATCGCATATTGAAATCGGTTCAGAGTAAGATAAATTGGGTGTTTGGGTTGTAAATTGTACCAAAATTGACATGATACTATGCATAATTATGGGATCTTCTTCTGAAGGGAAGGTGAAATAGAATAATTGTAATTTTTTTTCGTAAAATTCCATTAAATGAAATGACAATGGCAGAAATGACAATTGTAGCAATTTAGCAGTAACATTTTAATAGCGATGGGCGTCCAGTTTCCTATAGCTAACATTGTGACATTTTGACCTTATCTAAATAAATTACATTATACATTATTTGTTATTTTCTAAGCCATCTGCTCTCAATTAAGTTCGACTAATGCTATCTCATTGTTTTGATGACTTTTTTCACAATTTTACAATGTCAAGTACCTACGCCTTTAAAGTTCCGTCTAAATTGAACACTGTTATTGAGAGAGTTTCTGATCAATAGAGTCATGTATAAACCACTAAAGGACAGGTGTACTATGCGTTATATTCTTGTCAGACGATTTCTGTGACTTACATGTATGTGTGATACTTCTTGCAAAGGTTTTTAAAATCTATAAATTTCTCGACAAAACCCTTACTTTTGAGTTGTAATTTCATTTCAAGTCAATATTCAGTAGTTCTCTCAGGTTTCAATTGCCATTTAAGTCGATAAACTCCATGCAAAAAGTTATTACGGAAAGCATTTTCAAGGAAAATTATCGGTACGTCACTGGCGCGGTGAAATAATGAAGGCCATAGGTCAATTATCAAGCAAACAAAACATATATCATATATTTATTTTCTAAATTTACAAAAGAGTTTAGTATAACAACTTGATTACGTCTTACAGCTACTGGCTGTAAAAAAAGGTTATCGTGGTAGAATTAAACTAGGCTTGTCGAAATAAAGACCTACAATGATTCATGATCTTAACACCGTTATTTCCCAAAGTCTCAAATGCTTGTATCTTATGTCCCTCTAGATCCATTTACTATTCTCTTCAACAATTTGCAACACCACAATACACCTTTCACCAATGCCGTATTAATCTAGCGGGCCTTGGGACAAAATATCACACATATTGCTGACTCGGGTTATGGTATGATGCAAACTTTAGTATATCGTAAAAGTAAATGTCAGTCGTTGTCTTGAGTTTTAAGTTTATTCGTCGAGAATTATGATGGTAACGATAAGAGAAAAAAATATAGAGAGCTAAATACATGGCAAACTGTCAAGAGTTGAGCACAGTCGTCTGATATACGGGATGCTCAGTAAATCTAAAGTTATCCAGATATACCTTTCGATTGTAAATACTGTATACTTTTTGTGCTCTTTTTACTGTTTTAAATATCTGCAAAGACTATGTTATAAGGATTAAAATGACTCCTCAATGAACTTTACTCGATTTCCAGAAGTCAATACATGGTCCATCAAAGGTTTTTATTCAGTAAAATGAATAGCCGAGAAAAAACCTTCAAAGATCAGTAAGCCCCATATTTTCTGTTTATTGTATTGATTGTACTCAAAATACACTGATATATTTCATTAATCCGAACTCATTTGCTAGAGTTTTGAAGTAAGTACAAGAATTGTGAATTTGTCGATTTCTTCAAATTACGACCTTGTCTGTAGCACTAAATAAAGTTTGCTGCATTTATGGCTAGTTTGAGTCGGACGGTCACAATTGTGATTAACGAAAGTGTTTTTTTGAGCAGTAATGGGACGCGATGTAGTCTGCTGGTTTACATTAAGAATTGGTTTATTAATGTGTTGTCCTTGAAGTTGATGTGATTGAATGATATCTAATACGCCATATTTCAAATTTACAAACAAGAAAAGTGTAACTAATACACCAATTGCACTTTATATGTGTTCTATTACAAGCAAAGTCCGTAATGTTACTCTACCAAAACAACTTTTGCTTATTGTAATGATAAATTCAAAAATCTGTTATTGCCTACAAGTTTTGCAATTGATTAAGTAACATCTTTTTTGTTTGGTTTTATTTTTGTTGTTTTGTTATTAAGATATCATTTGTATTTTCTTATTATCCAACTAAACGCCTTTAGATATGGTAAGGTTTCAAGTTGAAGTTGCATATTTAGATATTTTACTTTTTGTCATATACAAGCATTCTTTTACGAAACCAAAAACAAAATCGGAGAGCATGGGCATTTGACTTTGACATTCATATGGAATCTTTCACATTTTATATTTCAGTGATGAGATTGGATTTGAGTAATTAACAACCTATAGTGTTTTAAGGTTTCCGTTTCCAACTAAGACAAAAATGCTTTTAATGAAATCTTTTTTGTTTCAGAAACGTAACAGTTCTACATACATAATATCTTACATTAAAATTGAATCCAATTTATCTTAACAAACGTACTTGGAATATATTCAGATTGAAACTGCATGATAATATAAATTCATAGATTAGAACGAGCATTTAAGGAACAACAAGCTTATCAGTTTATTCTCAGACTTTTTTCAGAGAAAAAACTTGAAATAAAAAATCAGATGTGCATCAAAAGCAAATAAACGCAATTTCTCTTTTCTTTTTCGATAACGACCGATAATAAGGAGCAATGATTTATTTAGCAAAAGATCTTTCTCTCTAATAAATTAAGAAAAACAACTTCCTTTAACATTTTAAAGAAACCCATCAGTACTCCCATGAAAATGGGCAAATAAATGAAAACAATGTACGAGTTAGGTAAAACAAAGAAGCAGGGGAAATAAAGAAAGTTCACAACCCTTCTATATGATGCTTAGAATTCACATTGAATTGATTAGCAACTATAATCCCGTCTCGGTTCATCCAACTGCTTAATACAAGTAATATTCTAGAAAAGTTAATGTAAAATAAGTGCACTCGTTTTTAAAGTTAGCTTACAAAATCTCTTTTAATGAACGTTATTGTCTCTTGTGGTTTCAAGTACTCTCTGTTTTCAGTTTGTTTTTATTTTATATTCGTTATAATCTTATATATAGATGCAAAGCGAGTCTTTTAATTTTTGCCAAATAGAGCGTTAAATTGCAATGTTCAAAAAGGCAAAGAAAAGCTGATTTCAAGTCCTGTATCATCAGAGTCATGAAATACTACCTCGTGAACAAAGTTACATGTAGTACGTTTTTTTAAAGATATATATGGAAAAATAGAAAGTAACCAATATTTTTTTCTCATGACATCATACGTGATTTAACTTGTGCATAACAGTATGCAATAATTTTATTGTATTTATGAATAAATCAAGAAAGTAACATAGGATGTTAAGAATCCATTCCATCTATATATTTGAAAAATATCACGTTTGCTAAAGCATATGATCATATATACTCTCATTCATCTGGGTTGATTCAAATTCAGAATATTATGTAAATCTAGGCAACCAGAACTACTTACTCGGAGCAAACCGATGTTGCGAGCGAAATCATCGCCTTTCAGCTGGGTTGTGATGTAGACCTTACTAAAGCATGTTAAGAATAATACAAAAGAAGAGTAGTAGGGAAAAAATGAATGCAATCGTGACGCCATATGCATCGTTCCGCTCTAAGACAAAATCGGAATGAAATGTACAATTTTGCTGTCGACAATGATTCGTTATTACCGATATTTCATTATTAAATGAATTTCAATTTATAAAACTGACACTGGTATAATTATATTGCAAATAAATGTAATCACTGTTGAAAATCACTTAATAATTTGGTTGCGAATACTTCGGTACCTACCCACGGATTATTTGCTATTTATAGTGGTGAAAATATGATTTAAATATACCATTTAAGTATTACAAGCTGTTTTTAGCCTGCTACCTTTGTTAATGATATATTTATTAATTCAGCCAAGAAAAATAAACAAGGTTCAAATGATGTTTAGACGTTTCATCGTATAAAGAGGGGATTTAATTTCTTTATCAGCATTTGAAGCATTATACACAGTAATATCACACATAAAAATAGGTAGTCAACAATGACCAGATTGTAGTGATTTTTGACCCACTCGTCAGGGGCAACTATGCACCAAACCCATTGGGGTCAAATTTGAAACCGGAGGTCTAGTCAAAAATTTGACCCAAATTGCAGTTGAAAATGACTACATTCGTGGTTATTTTTCAAAATGACCTCTCTTGAAAATAACTATTTGTTGGTCAAAAATGACTACATTCAGGGGTTATTCACTTTAATCGGTGTCCCGATTAGGAAAATGACTCCGGAACAAAGTTACAAAAGTGAGAGTATGACTACATTCCGGGGTCATTTCAAAATGACTATTTTCGATGGTCATTTTTACACAATAAGAAATGACTCTGAGTGGGTCAAAGTAACCACATTTGACTTCATTTAGAGTTAATTTGAAATGACTACCCAAACTAGTCAAATTTTTGACTACCTATTGTTAAGTGTTTATTCATCACAGATAGTGCATCGTTAGACACATGCAGATGCTTGTATTTTTTATTGTATCAGAGTTTGGATTTTATTTAATCAAATTGATTTTAACCGTTTCAGCAACCAATGTCTCAGCAGCTTGTGTCTTTTATTCCTTCAGATCATATTATTATTCCTTTATGCAACCTTATGTAATTTGTATCACCATAGTACACCTTCTATCATTGCCGTAATAATCTAGCGTGCATTCGGGGAAAATATCACACTTTGCTTACTATGCTATGGTTTTGTTATGATGTAGTATAAGTAAACAATGGAATTAAATATGTATGTCGATTCTCTGTATTTTTCTTCTCTTTTCTGAGTCTAGCTGTTACTTTTAAAGTTGGAATTTTTTATTTAGAATAATGATGGTTTAGATGATAAATTAAAGAAAATTAGGAAAAAAAAACTAAATGGTATCAAATGAACGTGGTGCGACTGTCAGAAGTTGATGTAGAGTTGTACACGTCAATATTCTAAATATTTGATGGTCACAAAGTTGTCCATTATTCAATTGTATATATATGCATAATGTAGCACTTGAAAAATAGCAACAACGTCGAATTATTTTGTATAAAATCAACGAAAGTGCAGTTGCCCCGCGATGCAATATGGCACGATGTAGTCTGCAAACGTCGCTGGTTAACATCTAGAATTACTACTTAGTATAATGGTATCCTTGAGTTGATATGATTAAATGATATCTAATACACCACATTTCAGAGACAGACAGACAAAACTTATACACCATATGTGCAGTTTCTGGCTATGTTATTACAAGCAAAGCATAATGTTATTTCCATAAAAGAATACTTATACAATATTTTGATAATTGCCCTTAATTTTGGATCGTTGTTATGATTGCTTAAAATTTGTAATTGTCTACATGTCCTGCATTTCATTAGTATAGCATATAGCTTAACCATTGTCTTACCAACGTATGTTATCAACAGGGGAAGTCCCTATGAAATTGAAACTGGAGCGCTAAATGTTACTTTGATTCATACCACAGTATAGGGTAGGGTCTTCTCTATCCATTGACATCAAAATCATGAAAATCGGCCAAGGCATTACGTCATAAGTACTTCCGATTCGGAAAAATTCAGATTTTGGCAAAATTGGCCACCAAATCGAAATTTTGCTGTAAAAGTTAAAAATAGCATAATTTTGCCGGGCGTTGTGCTTATAAAGAAGAGTAATGCTGTTTCTGATATGTTCTGTAAGTTTTAGGTGAATAACATGCAGATATTTTTTCAAAATGGCGACTTAAAACTTTCTCGGGTGTCAACCACCTCCTACATTCCAACTTTGACGAGGCACCCTGATCCCCCTGAAGGTGGTACCTACGAATTTTTTCTCTAAATTCACCGCAAAGGATGTACTTACAACTACCCAGAACCCCTAGGTCATATTCGTTTGCGTTTTTATGCGGCAGGGAATCATCCATTAGGGAATGGTAAGACAAGGTTTAAGTTTGTTCTTGCTATGTTTTAAACTAATTTGTTTCATATTGTGTACGTAAATACACTACCTACTTGATATTGACTAACATTTTTATTGTTTTTTTTATTTGGATAAAATTTGTTATTTTTTCTTGACATTCATTCTGATTGAGATTGTATAAAATGTAATGTACGTTAAAATTTACAATAAACATCCACACACAAAAGTCTTGAAAACGATAATGAAATTTGCAAGAAGCGACACTTACTTGTATAACATAATGATAAACAAGGTTCAATAATTGCGTCAATTAGATATAATTGTAGGTAAAATGTAAAAATGATGCAAAACAAGCCCCTACCCCCTCTCCATCACCTTATTATTTACTAAACCTATGCCAACGTTCTCAAAATCATCGCAGTACTTCCCAAGAAAGTAGACAAATGAATGAAAATAATTAAGAGTTAGGTAAAATAAATTGGCAGGGGAAATGAATGAAGTTCACCAACCTCGTGTATGTAATGTTTAGAATTCACGTTAAGAAAACTGAAATCCCGTCTTGGTTCATTCTACTTGCTTAATACAATTTAGGAAAGTAATGTTAGAATTTAAGTGCATCCTTTTCTGAATTTTTATTTAAAAGCACTTTAAATGAATATTGTTGTCCTTTGTGGTATAAAGTAGTCTTTGTATTATGTTTTGTAATTCTTCTTTATTTAACTAACTTTTTTCTATACCAAAGCGTAGATGCATTAGTGAGTCCTTGACATTATTAACTAAGTTAGAAAGAGTTAATAAGCACTGTTTCTTTTATAAATGTTGTTCCACATAAGTCATGACATGTATATCATAATCCAACTTACACTATACAAAGAGTATTTGGTTATGTTTCTTCTTTGTAAAAAAAAAACTACTTCGACCCGCAACGTAAATTGCGCAGTGAGAAATACTTTAAAATTTGTAACCATGGACTATGCTTTAGCATTAAATAAAATACCTTTAAGGATTCATGAAATTAACACCAATAGCTCCCCATTTATCAGAATCCTCCTTCAGCTTCATTTTACTATTTCTTTTGTTATTTGTAACACCATAATACACCTTCTATCGCTGCTGTAATAATCTAGCGAGCCTTGGGACAATGATTATCACACATTGCTTACTCTGGTTATGTTATGATCTATACTTTTGTACATGTATTAGTTATCTGAGAAACTCAGGAATAACAATTGTTGGTCTTGGCTCTGCCCTATCTTCTTTTAGCGCATAGGATGATATTAAAATGTGTCTAATTATGGTAACCATAATTAATTTTGCACAGTAACGTATAGGCGGCTCTGAAATACAAAGTCGCCCATAAAATAAAAACGGTTTGACCGATTCAGCTGAAATTAGAAGTTTAGAGATCACTTGAGTGGTCATCTTTCATGTGACATTGAAAACGAAATTTGGAAAAATCGGACTAAGCTATTTTAATGTCCTATTACTAGCAGTAGATGCAATTGAAATTTTACCTCAACACAAAATTAATTTGTATTAGTTAGTTAGTAATGTTTTGAAAACATAATTTGTATCATTCTGATAAAACAGCGCACTGTGTTTTTTTCTATATCCCCAAAATCATGATGAATCATACATTATCCAACTTACACAATGTTTTACTTCATGAGTCGTGACTAAAGTGACGTCTATGACGTGTTTGCATCATTTATTTAAAACGAAAAAAGAAAATCGTTTTCTTCATAACATCTTAAATAAATAGGTATGCTTTCCTGGAGTTTATAAAATTATTTTACAATGTTATAGTGTCTGTGAAGAAATCAAGGAAATTAGAGACAGTTACTGCAACGATCTTTGTTCATTACTTATTATAATATAGTTGGTTGTTGTTAACTGCTATTTATTGCTTAAATTTTATTCTAGCACACATGCTGATAGACATAAAATAAGAAAAAAATAAAATAAATAAATAAATAAATAAATAAATAAATTACCACCCTAACGGATGATCGCCGATTGCACCCTGAGCATATTGGTAATTGTTTTTACATCCTTTGCGGTCATTTTGACGGACAAAAAATTGGGGGTACCACCTAAGGTGGGGTTATGGTAGGCCGTCGAAGTTGGCGGGTAGGGGGTGTTTGAATTTTAAATCGCCATTTTGAAAAATATCTGCGTACTATGGACTTAAAACTTACAGAACATATTAGAATTGTTGATTCCTTGATTTATTCGGATATTTAGAACTTTTATAGCGATTTTGTGAAAAAGTGGCAATTTTTGCCAAAAGTCGATTTTTTTTCCCGGTCCGGACATACTTTGTGACGTCATAATTACGTAACGCCTTGACCGATTTTCACGATCTTGGTATCAATGGAAAGAAGCGACCCTACCCTATACTCTAGTATCAAACAATATAACATTGGGGGGGGGGGGGCAAAATCATAGGGGGGTGGTAACCACCCCCCTCAGGAAGACGTGTTACAGAAAAAGGCTAAGGAAGACGATGGTTAAAAGCGATCTTAAAGTATTCATTCATCAAAAGGATGTACAGACAACCTTTTGAGCACAAAAGTTGAGTGTGCTTTTCATTTCCTTGGATAAGGAACTAACTGCTTAAAGTCTCATGGAAACCCGTGAGAAACTCGGGGAGCTGACCCGGTCAGCGATGGTGCGTATGTGGGCTGATCAAGGTTCAGTGCACCTAGAGGTTGTCGCAGAATGAAACAATTGCATGATATGGAATGGAGCTTACTTGGGACACAGTGGTCAGCGACCACCTGTAAAGTGTGCAGAGGCCGAGTGGAATCACAAATCTAAAAGGCATAGCGCACTATAAATCCACAGTATTTTGAAATACAGAAGTGTAGCGGAAGTACCTTCTCTTTTATGCTCGTCCTTCATTTTTACTTTTCTTACACAGCAGTATCAGAAGATACACAGTAGTATCAGAGGAAGTTTAAATTTATTTTTAGTTCAAGTAGAATATTGTATTATTAAAAGGATACCCTATAAAACACTTCAAACATATATGTTCAATTATATTTTCTTATGGTTGAAATATAACTCTTTTCATGGGTTTTAAATAGATCTAACATAAAGGAAATGTAACAAAAATATTCTTTAAAGTTATAAGCATTGTATACAGTTCTTTATCATCAACTAATAATGTTATCAAAACTATCTTCAAGTGCTTTCAAATGTATGAGATATTTTTCAAGCGAATCTTCGATATCTCAGCAGAAAATCTGATGATCTGATGGTGATGGTTTCTCTTTGAATTGTATAATCTATCCTTGGGTTAGTTGAAAATTGCAGATTTTATTGTGATTCCAGACATTTGTAACATTTGCATATTTGTAATTTTCTTTTCATTATTTATCAGTCCTTGATACTTCTTTTGGTCGTCTATCCGTATTTAGTAACTATTTAACTGATGAAACTTACCAAATATTAAAATAATTTTCAGTTTAGTTATCTAATTGCTATCCTATCAATTTCAGATCAAGTATATATTTACACCCTTTGCTCTGTAGTAGTATACAGTATATACTTTTGGAACTAAAATGTTTTCATAATATGAGAGACTAAAGCTAGTTGTGCATTAGAGAGCATTACTTTTAACACCTCTGCACTATATCTAAATCCTAATAAATCAAACGACACAGGAATTAGCCTAGATTTTATGTATCAAACAGTATTTTATCATGCTACCCTTTCGGCATGACTGATCATCTCTTATGATGACAACATTCTATTCATTTGGGATAGAGCGCCCGTTTGTATCGGTGTTAATTAGTATTGCCCTCATAACTGTGTCAATGAATTGATCATCAAAGTTTTCCAACGTACATGCTTTCTCTAAGTAACCACGGAGAACAAAAATCCAATTTACTTAAAACTAATGGCACCTAGAAGGTACGTCCTACAAAATCAAAATATGGATATCAAAATGTGGGAAACCTACAAAATCAAAACATTGATATGCTGAAAAAACACGCTTTGTGTAAATTATTTTTGCCGAAGGAATTCACTTAATTAGTACATGTAACTTTTTATACAGCATGTGTAAGGTTTCAGGGTGCAATAGTGGAAGTGCTTTCAAACTACGTCATTGCAATACCCTAATGGACCGATGGTATTTAAGTTGATAGTTCTACAGCACAATAATGCGACATGACAAATAATTTGTCCGATATCGACATAAAGGTTAATGTGAACAGAAATAAGACACAACATATTCACTCCTTGAAAGGCAGCTGAACAAAACGCATTCGGCTAAATCTTCTAGTGCATCTGGATTTGAAATCCATTTTATCTTTTTATTTTTTCTTAGACGTCATGTTTTAATGATTCGATTTGCAAGCAAATGAAAGAATAAAATGTTGAAAGCTAATACATACAATTCGAAATATATGTATTATGTAACCTGTAAAAAGCAAAACCCTGAGATTCTAGAAAGGGAAAATCGTTGCTATAATAAAGCTGAATCCTTTCAGATATGGGTGCTTACGTCGTATGTTAAATTGTATTTGATAGCTTCTATAAATGCCCTGACTGATACACGCAAATATTCACCGGTGCTTTTTATTTTGATTCGATCCATCTTTAATATTCTTTTATGGGAAATTATTTCTTCATGCTATGTGTAGAATTCAGCTGAACATGCTTTCCTAGGTTGGGTGTACATTTGAATCAACCATACTTCTCACTTTTGTCTTAGTGTTTGTTTATACCTATTTATTATTTTCAAATTCTATTTTAAGAATACGGTATACTTCTTTGTACATATAAAAGATATGATCTACATGACCCTGAAAATATACCTGTTAGTAGCACAAGTTGCCAACTATTTTTTGCTTTAGGTTAAAAAGCAAATAACTATGGACATTTTACGTCACATAGTGTGGTTGATGCAGTAATTTTTTAAAAAATCAGATGTATACATTAGTGTAGGTATTATACCCGCTGCGTTCCATCACTAGATAATTAGGTGGGTGTGGGTTTAACATCTGATATATATATATATCAGTGGCGGATTTAAGGAAAAGGGCCCTGTCAGCAACTTGGGATGGGGGCCCTTTTTAAAACAAAAAAATGGTCGGAGGAAAATATGACATTTTTTGTTGTTCGCTAAGCGCGCGAAAAAAAACCCGGTAAATTATTAAATATCACCTAAAAATTGCTTAAGAATCTTGAAATTCGCGCCAAAAATTGTATATTTGTATACATTATCTTGAATTTCGCGCGTACGCGCAAAATTTTTGCCATTTTACGTGCAATTAAGGTTTTTGACTGAAGAAAATGCCCCCATGATACCTATTACCTCCCTAGTGCTGCCGCTGGTTCCTACCTGGTAAAGTTGACCCCACACAACTTTTTCTTGGGTCCATCGCAATATCTTAGGAGAAAAAGTTGTGTGGGGCCCAGTGTTCTGCTCGGGCCCATGATGTTGCAAGAACACTGTTTTTTTATGAATCTTAGTGAAAATTCTTTGGAAGTATATATTTTTTTCTTTCCTTTAAAATTATTTGGGGCCATTAAGGGGGTCAGCAGCTGGTGACTTTGCTGATTCTTACATCTACCACTAATAAGACCCCTCCTTGTATCTCAGAAACACCGAGGCCATATTAACCATTATAGCCAACCTTCACGTAGACCACCTTCTTGAGCAAAATTAGGTTACTCTCCATGCTTATAAAAATATTTGTGTGGGGCCCATGCAGTGTTCTTCACAGGCCCTTAATGGTGTGAAAAAAGAACGGTGGTTTCCCTTTAAAATTGTGAAAATAAACTCTGTGGCCGATATATTTTATTTTCCCTCTTTCCTTTTCCTTTTCTTTCTTTTCCTTTCTTTTTTTCCTTTTTCTTTCTTTCTTTTTCTTTCTTTCTTTCTTTTTTTTTTTGGGGGGGGGGGGGTGGCCCTGAGGGTAATTTTTTAGGGGGGCCCGGTCAGCAATTGCTGACTTTGCTGACTGTTAAATCCGCCACTGATATATATGTAGCAATATTGCCAAGAGGGAATGGTGTTTGTGTATTTAATATAAAAGTCTCCAAACAAATTTAGATTATATTAAACATATAATAGCCAGAAAAAACCCGCATCCTATGAAAAGCTATTTAGCTTTTGAGAGATGGATACACAAGTAAAATCAGAAATGTATATGGCTGTTATTGCTGCCTAAATACGTTTAATATACATTAATAACTCATCATATATTTCTGGAGTCGGACTAGATTACGAAGTGTGAGTTACTGTTGCCATCGATGAAAATATTACCTCAACTTGGTTTGATACCCTAACCTTTAATATTAAAATCCATTTTGCTTACACTATGGAAACTACAATCTTTGTTAAAATTGTTGAAGCGAAATCGGACGTTCAAGAAAATACATCCCCTAACCCCCTGAGGCAACAAGTCATGTTTCTTGACTATGGGGAGAACTAACATTGGAATAGAATTGCGAGGAGGTCCGTGGTTGGGGAAGACTTTTAAACCTTCAAGTCTTGCTGACCAAATACGGACAATTTCATTGCTAGGCAATTTACAAAATTTCAGTATTTCATTGCAGAAACTTCGAATTTTGCCTTAAGTAATTTTGACAATGATTGTAGTAGCATTTCGCATAATAGCAAGTAAAAATCTGGTATATTTTCTTTGGTATTGAAAAATCCAAAAACACATTATTAATACTTAAGATGTGCCTTTAGGTTGTCATTTAAAACGAAACAACGATTCTTCAATTAGCTGTCAGGATAACAGCATTAATTAGGCATACTGAGATTTCATAAATATTTGATTGCTTTGTCACCTACAGTCAACACTTATTTTCTATTATGTTATAATGAATTGTCAATTAATAACATCCTTCCTTCGTATTGTAGTATAGGATGTAATAAAAGTATGCTCTCAGCACTAATATGCACTTGTTTAGGAAAAAAGAGATGTTGGAACATAAGCTTTAATAAGTAAACTCCATTTTAACGACATTTCTTCTGGATTAATAAGATTGTTAATAAATCTTAAGTACCCCAAACATACTTAATCTGATTTTAGAATTTGATTAGAGGGCCTGATATAATAGAGAGTATATACAGAGTAATGTAATTACTTGCTTTTTGCCTATATTCACTGATAGATCTGATTATCTTTATTTTTAATAAATATATTTGAGTTTCTCATTTAAAGTAATAAAGCAAAATTATTTAATAAACTGACAAAAACGGTAAAAGTCTGAAATTCCAAATTACATGTTTAAAATTAAAGAAAAAGATAAATTAATGAAAGTTACGAAAGTCCAAGAAAATTAAGGAAATAATGAAAATATCCCTGACAATAAATTTATTGAGGCATATGTTTCTTTACCAAAATGCTTACCCATGGACAATACTACCAAATTATGATTGTCTTAATAATGCACACGAATAATCAGAGCTTATTGAATTAAGGACATTTTACAAGTTGTTTGTTTAAGACATATACGTTTAGCCATCATTGTCATTAATGTATAAGCTGTGAGGACACCATCAAATCAAATCAATTGGGAGTTATACTTGAACTTTCTATACAAATAAATTCGATTAAGACGTAAATCGAGTTCATTTATTGATGTTTTAAAGAGAGTTAAGTCAAATTTGACCGTTCATCCCAAACCAGTTGCAAATGCCACCGCTTGCCATTTTCACTTTTTTAATTATTTGCAAGACCATGCTTTACGGATTAGAATAATAATCATTACACCTTAATGATTTTCACACGATTTCAAGAAGTCAAGTTATGGTCTGTCAAAGGTTGTCAGGGAGAAGAATGTCCAAGAATAGAAGGCACAAATCTCGGTTTCCTTTTTTCTCGGATACCCTGTAAAAAGTGTTTCGGTGTTTATTGTAATCGTTTTAACTGAGTTTTATAGTGTTTAACGCTAATCGTTTATGGTATGATTCGATCCCAGATGTACATATTTGTTAATTTGCCTCTTGGCTGACAATTCAATGCATCAAACACTTCCACGCTCTTTTAATTTATTTGCAACAATATCACCAAAGAGACAATCATTAATTCAGAATAGCAAAACACCGCTCACGTGATCTATGCCAGGACATTTTGACTTGCGT
>JXSR01S000951.1:0-12039 GCA_000969725.1 Ophiothrix spiculata | reverse complement strand
TTTTATCAATTAGGTTGAAATACCGGAATAGGCATGATTATACTCAATCCGGCAATTTAAAATATCAACTATTTTCAGGATTTTATGGATAAAATTCGATCAGAAAAGGAAGTCACTATACTGCTTTAAGCTTTTCATTACATTTTGATTCACAATTCCTATTCCAAAAATCTAGTGATGACATTTTGAAATTCAATCTTTCATAGCTAAATAATTGGTAGAACAGAGCGCATTCAACAAGGTAATGATCTATAATGTTCTCCGATGTTCATAGATTGCTCTAAAAATGATTTAAGGTTAAAAGGACATTAATTCCTTTACTCTTTAGTATATGAATTTGTTTACAGTAAATGAATTCATCACCGTGAATGAATTACGACCTTTTCCAAACTGATTGTAGTTGTTATGAAGTGTGTGATTTACTTACACAAATACAAAGATCAAATTCTGAATCCTTAATGACATTTTCTACAAGAATGTAGCAATTTGATAAGGCCAGACGCTCAAAGGGCTACTTTTATTGACAGACGTCTAACAAAATGAAGCACATTCAAAGGATTGAATTTCAATAAACTTCGCTAAATCTTATTTGTCGAACAAAGCAAAATATTCCTATAACCTTTAAGATATCACAGACTGACAATTTACACAGCGGTAACCTTTCCGTGACACTCCGGAGACTTGTATAAGTATCATAAGTTTAGAATGTTTGGCCTTGAACACGAACAATCAACTTTATATAGACGAGTTTTTGCTATGTATTAATTATTGTGATGTTGTTTTCAAATACAACAATGCATCGTAGCATATTGTATTTGTTTTTGCTAATGGTGCAGATATTTATGTACGTTTTTAACACTGATTGTTTTATCAAATTGGCAACTATAAATATTTAAGTTCGTACAAAATAAACAAAATTGATAAATTTATCGTAAACCTGAATACTTTTGAATATTAAGCTATACAATTTTGATCAACTGAATATTAAGGATGGTGCCATCAAATCCATTATATTTGAGAAAAACATAACATTAGAAGCATCGTAATGGGTGTATTCTGAAGTTCAAACATTACCTAAATGAAGCAGCTTTGATGTCTACATGGCCTCTTTTCCTAATACAAAAATGCATCCATACATTAAAATAAAGATCGTTATAATGCGGCAATAAATTAAAATATTTTGTTGCTCTGAAATGAATATACACAATGAAATAAATGAAATGTAAATAATAAAATATTTTCTTTGTTTTCAAGATTAGCAAATGATTCCATATAATGTATGTAAAGGCAACAAAAGTGCGTGTAATTCTTTTAATGAACATTTGACTTCCAGCAGTATATAGACATTTTCAGAAAACGATTATTATACATTCATTTAAAATGATTTGAATTTTATCTACTAAGCAAATTCGTGGATAGTAGTATAATGTTGGAATTTTGCAAAGCAGGGATCTCTATGTATTCAAATTCAATATCATATACTGCAGTGACGATAGGTATCAAAAGCGTTTTCATAATTTTCATATTATTAATCTTTAAAAAAAATCTTCTTTGGTATACTCATTTCTATTCATTTCATGTAGATGCAACCTCTTCTTGCTTCCCTTAGTTTTTGAAGCGACAGGAATTGAGTGGCTACTATTACTCGACAACCATGGAATTTTTACCTAAGGATGATTACAAACATACATTCATACATACATACATACATACTTGCAGGATTTATAACGGGCCTTTTCATTTACAATTCAAGGGCCAGTACAAAGGAACTTAAAACTACGGACTAGCTTACGCTACAATCTTTAAATCTATAAACATACAAATATTAATACAGTATGAAAACCAAAAAAATATATTTTGCAGAATGAAACAGGTGAGATTTGAGGGATCTAGAAGTTGCTGATGGAGGTGATGGAGAAGTCTTAACAGCGAACACTTTCCGACAATTGCCGAAAGAAAAAGTGACTCTTCAACACAATAACTAGAATGTTAAAATGTTTATGACGAAATGTGTTAATGTGCCTTTGGGTACCCCGTTTATGCATAAGATACTTGAGTGCTCTTTTGACTTGTTTGCGTCTTGACGATATCCCCAAAGAGATAATCATTAATTCTGTAACCCAATAACAAACATCATGCGCATTGTCTGTGCCAAAATCTTGTAGCATGAAATGCCGCCATTTAATGCTTTCCTAGGTTGGGTGTACATTTGAATCAACCACACTTCTCACTTTTGTCTTAGTGTTTGTTTATACCTATTTATTATTTTTTAATTCTATTTTAAGAATATACTTCTTTGTACATATAAAAGATATGATCTACATGACCTTGAAAATATACGTGTTAGTAGCACAAGTTGCCAACTATTTTTCGCATTAGGTTAAAAGGCAAATGACTAAGGACATTTTACGTCACATAGTGTGGTTGATGCAGTAAATTTTAAAAAAATCAGATGTTTTTCTCTAGGGTAGGCATTATACCCGCTGCGTTCCCTCACTAGATAATTATGTGGGTGTGGGTTTAACAATGCCACGTATCTGATTTATATGTAGTAATATTGTGTTTTTGTATTTAATATAAAAGTCTCCAAATAAATTTAGATTATATTAAACATATAATAGCTAGTCGACTGCAAGAAAAAAAACACCGCATCCTTTGAAAAGCTATTTAGCTTTTGAGAGGTGGATACACAAGTAAAATCAGAAATGTATCTGGCTGTTATTGCTGCCTAAATGCGTTAAATATACATTAATAACTCATCATATATTTCTGGAGTCGTTACGAAGTGTGAGTTATTGTTGCAATCGATGAAAATATTACCTTAACTTGGTTTGATACCCTAACCTTTAATATTAAAAATCCATTTTGCTTACACTGTGGAAACTACAATCTTTGTCAAAATGGTTGAAGCGAAATCGGGCGTTCAAGAAAATACATCCCCTTACCTGCTGAGGCACCAAGTCCTGTTTCTTGACTATGGGGAGAACCAACATTGGAATAGAATTGCGAGGAGGTCCGTGGCCGGGGAAGACTTAAAGCCTTCAAGTCTTGCAGACCAAAAACGGACAATTTCATTGCTAGGCAATTTACAAAATGTCGGTATTTCATTGCAGCAAATTCGAATTTTGCCTTAAGTAATTTTGACAATGATTGTAGTAGCATTTTGCATAATAGCAAGTCAAAATCTGGAATATTTTCTTTGGTATTGAAAAATCCAAAAACCCATTATTAATACTTAAGATGTGCCTTTAGGTTGTAATTTAAAACGAAACAACGATTCTTCAATTAGTTGTCAGGATAACAGCATTAATTAGGCATACTGAGATTTCATAAATATATGATTGCTTTGTCACCTACAGTCAACACTTATTTTCTATTATGTTATAATGAATTGTCAATTAATAACATCCTTTCTTCGTATTGTAGTATAGGATGTAATAAAAGTTTGCTCTCAGTACTAATATGCACTTGTTTAGGCAAAAAGAGATGTTGGAACATAAGCTTTAATAAGTAAGCTCCATTTTAACGACATTTCTTCTGGATTAATAAGATTGTTAATAAATCTTAAGTACCCCAAACATATTTAATCTGATTTTAATTAAACGGTAGTGTAGAATTTGATTAGAGGGCCTGATATAATAGAGAGTATATAAAGAGTAATGTAATTACTTGCTTTTTGCCTATATTCACTGATAGATCTGATTATATATTTGAGTTTCTCGTTTAAAGTAATAAAGCAAAATTATTCAAACTGACAAAAACGGTAAAAGTCTGAAATTCCAAAATACATGTTTAAAATAAACGAAAAAGATAAATTAATGAAAGTTACGGAGGTCCAAGAATATTAAGGAAGTAATGAAAATATCCCTGACAATAAATTTATTGAAGCATATGTTTCTATACCAAAATGCTTGCCCATGGACAATACTACCAAATTATGATTGTCTTAATAATGTACACGAATAATCAGAGCTTATTGAATTAAGGAAATTTCCAAATAATTATATTCACAAATATTGATAGGGGTGTGTCATATTGCAGTTATCGCCCACTGCACGCTACGCCGCGACCTTTGCATTGCTAAACCAAGTCGGAGATCTTTAACAGGTTTAATTGACAAACAACGCCAGTGTATCTACCCACCAAGGTCATTCTGACCAATCAACGCCTATTTACAGGCTGCTGCACAGCGACGGTTCAAACAATTAGCGGGGAGTGCTTCTCCACAGTCGGCCCATAGATAATAGAGCACATGGATGGTCAACACGATTAACTTTGATCAGCATTGAGTAGAATTTCTCTATGTAAAATCCTTTTGAATCTATGTATGTCTCAGCAGCACTTGAGATTTGAACGGTTTGAATAGCGCGGGAGTTATTATCAATACTAACCAATGGTCCAAGACAATGGGATATACATAGTTAGCTCATGGTCTAGTCTTTGCTTAATCAACAATTCCAATGTCTAATAATGCAATTAATATATTACATTTTTAAAAGCACCACGGTAAATGTAGACATTTTTAGCTTCCTTCAAAATGAAATTATTTGTTCTGGAGTTTCACCGTGGCCCTTTTTTTTACAGAAGATACACCTCAATTGTACCATTAAAAATAATTCGGCTATTTTTTAGTGAACTCTGCAACAGCCTTGTCTACCATTGATGAATACAGCCAAACACCTCCAGTGGGTATGATACTAGACAATATACCTTTTAGTATAATTGTATAAGTCTCGACTGTGGGGAAGGCTAGAGATCATTTATGCTTAATTGTGAGACACAAATAGTTCTAATGGTTTATGAAGCTGACCATCCATGTGCTCTATTATCTATGGTATAACCTGGTTAACAAGGAATCTTACGTGTTTTTTCAATGGACTCGATCAGGTCCTTTGAATTATCGTATGCTAATGAGTATGGTAACATGAGAACGAAAATTTAATGATCTTGATTGACATGTGTGTACAAAGTTGATAGCTTAAATGATGCGAACGTGGTTTACCCTTTGGTCTATTGAGTTCACAAAAAATATCACATGAAAGCTTAATAAATTAGGAACAAATGGTAAATGTACCAAAAAAATCAGCCGGTTAGTTTTGATACAGCGATCTTGGTAAGTTATCATCCTATACCCAAAACACGGGAAGATATACATTGGGGTCATGTATCAATTACGAGTGTTGTGTTTGCATTGTATAGGAAATGTTGCTGACAACTGCAATATGTGTGCCTTAACCAGATGGCTCTTTAAGACATATCCGTTAAACCATCATTGTCATTATTGTATGAGCTGTGAGGTCACCATCAAATTAAATCAATTGGGAGTTGTACTTGAACTTTCTATACAAATAAATTCGATTAAGACGTAAATCGAGTTCATTTATTGATGTTTTAAAGAGAGTTAAGTCAAATCTGACCATCCATCCTAAACCAGTTGAAAATGCCACCGCTTGTCATTTTCACTTTTTTAATTATTTGCAAAGACCATGCTTTAAGAATAATAATTATTACACCTTAATGAATTTCACACGATTTCAAGAAGTCAAGTTATGGTCTGTCAAAGGTTTTCAGGGAGAAGCATGTCCAAGAATAGAGGGCACAAATCTCGGTTTCCTTTTTTCTCGGACACCCTGTAAAACGTGATTCGGTGTTTATTGTAATCGTTTTAACTGAGTTTTATAGTGTTTAACGCTAATCGTTTATGATATGATTCGATCCCAGATGTACATATTTGTTAATTTGCCTTTTGGCTGACAATTCAATGCATCAAACACTTCCACGCTCTTTTGATTTATTTGCAACAATATCACCAAAGAGACAATCATTAATTCAGAATAGCAAAACACCGCTCACGTGATCTATGCCAGGACATTTTGACTTGCGTTTGCGCCAATAAGGCTCTTCTGGGTATAGCTTTAGATGAGTTTTAGATTTGCTCAACTTATTATTCCACCAGCATTTGCTGGACCGATTTGACTGATCCTCTGATTTCAGCGTATCAGACTATAATCTAACCTTCGGGTTTATTCGTATCGTTATGAAAGGTTAGAGTCCTTTTATAAGTGAACTTTTTTTTTCAGAACACAGAATTCTTCTTTTTTTTATAATACACGAGGAAGTGTGGGATCAAATAGAAAAACTTATCATTAATATTACGCCAAGCCATTCGTGAAATGAAGTTACTCTAACTACTTTTTGTTTGTTTAAGGCTATCCATCTCCATTTAAGAGTAAGTTTCTCCTTACCGAAGTAATTGTGAGTATTAAAATACTGAAAATCGTTTAACCTTGAAGTACTCTGAGTTAATAAGTCTATGATTGGGGTGTTGATTTCTCTATTGAAAATATAATTACTAAAAGTTAATAATAGTTCTATTGGATATGTGCTTAGTCGCTCAAAACCCTCTGTTTATTAGATAGTGATCAATAAGCGTGTAACTCGAGGCTTTCTTTTAATTTTATTTGCGCCGTTTATAATAGAAATAAACACATTAAAGATACTATTGTTGTGTTAAAAGCCTTAAAGGGCAGATGAAATGAAGTAATATACTTATTCCCAAGTATATTTAGAACATTCCATTTCCACAGGGCCATAAGAAGAATACAATTATAGCTGTGACATCATTTGTGTTAATTTGAATTTTTGATAAACATTCATGAATAGAACTCTATTTAATTCATCATTCAATATTAAACGCGATTTAGTCCACCCAGCTAGACTTGACCCAAAATTATACCACCAAACGAAAACCCCAGATAATCATGAAATACATTGTTTTAGATTTCATGATTTCTCAACTTTATTTTAATGTAAACGTAAAATTCCATTTCCTTTGTCCTTTCATCGGTTGGTCTGAAATCAAATTTGTTATAAACACGATAGTCTATTTTTCATATATGAATTTCTTTAAGTTACAAAATAATCCTATTCCGAAGTTCAAAATAAGTTATGTTTTAGACAAATTGTCATGGTCAAATTCCTAGCCGAGGACTTTCTCACTTCAAGTCTTTCATTGACCAAACAAGTTCAAAAAAATTATTTTGCCAAAAGGTTGCGGATTTTTTAATTCAACACAAAAAGAAACTAGTTACTCGGTTCCACAATAAGAAAAAAAAAGGTTGATACAAATGTGAAAAATGTTGATATTCTCGATACTGTGAGAAAGATAAATTACGTTTTGTGAAGTTTGGTCCAGGGACTCATGTCTGTTTGATGTAATCTCGGAATCATCAATGGCAAAAACCTTTGTATTGAAATTTTTTGATTCATGGTTGAAATAATGCTGTCAATTCTGATTTCTTTAAGATACAGTAAAAATGAAACGCTACCATTAGGATATTTTTTTTCCAATTTTTCTATTTGCATATTATTTACGATTCCTTATAAAATTTATTTGATATAAAAAGGTAATCTTTAATCATATGTGAGTTTAAACTAAATATACTTTACCTCGACTAATGATTTAATATTTTTGTTTTTTCTTTTCACCTTTTAAAATATAAATGAGGTTTCAATTTTCGTCAACAATTAACTCTTTGTAACAATGGCAGTCTGTTCAGGTAATAAATTATCAGGTAAATGAGGTATTTCCTGAAAATCACATTACGATGATGAGATACATCTATCTATGTATCTGATGCGGGGAAACAATCACTTTTATGGCGCTAAATTACCTCATAACTACGTGTGTTCGAATGTGCCAAATTCACTCAACCTAATTGCTTTTTACGCTTAAATGGCGTTGATATGTGTTCAACAGATTTAGTGTCTTTAGATGCATGAAACAGAAACTGTGACTCTAAGTGTTGAAAAGGGTGTCAAGACACAAAAACATGAATTTGAACTTAGATTGTAGTATACAAAAATTATGTTGATGGTAGCAATTTTAAATTGCCACCCAAGTCATTAACAGTTCATACTTGAATGACGTCTTTTACTATTATGATAACAAAAAAGTGTGATTTACGTTAACGTAAAATGCCTAATATTTTCTCTTGCTGTAAATCTGTACATACTTCGAAATGGCCAAATGCTATTATTATTTTTATACCAATGTGTCTCGACCCTCTTTTAAGCACTAAAACCGTTAATATTGAAAGATACAAACATTCTAGAACGTTGCTTGTTTACACAAAGGTAAATGCCGTGACTGTTTTATCAATTAGGTTGAAATACCGGAATAGGCATGATTATACTAAATCCGGCAATTTAAAATATCAACTATTTTCAGGACTTTATGGAAAATTTGATCAGAAAAGGAAGTCACTATACTGCGTTAGGCTTTTCATTACATTTTGATTCAAAATTCCTAATCCAAAAGCTAGTGATGAAATTTTGAAATTCAATCTTTCATAGCTAAATAATTGGTAGAACAGAGCGCATTCAACAAGGTAATGATCTTTAATGTTCTCCGATGTTCATAGATTGCTCTAAAAATGATTTAAGATTAAAAGGAAATTAATTCCTTTACTCTTTAGTATATGAATTTGTTTACAGTAAATGAATTCATCACCGTGAATGAATTACGACCTTTTCCAAACTGATTGTAGTTGTTATAAAGTGTGTGATTTACTTACACAAATACAAAGATCAAATTCTGAAACCGTAATGACATTTTCTACAAGAATGTAGTAATTTGATAAGGCCAGACGCTCAAAGGGCTACTTTTATTGACAGACGTCTAACAAAATGAAGCACATTCAAAGGATTGAATTTCAATAAACTTCGCTAAATCTTATTTGTCGAACAAAGCAAAATATTCCTATAACCTTTAAGATATCACAGACTGACAATTTACACAGCGGTAACCTTTCCGTGACACTCCGGAGACTTGTAGAAGTATCATAAGTCTAGAATGTTTGGCCTTGAACAAGAACAATTCAACATTATATAGAGGATTTTTTGCTATGTAATAATTACTGTGATGTTGTTTTTAAATACAACAATGCATCGTAGCATATTGTATTTCTTTTTGCTAATGGTGCAAATATTTATGTACGTTTTTAACACTGATTGTTTTATCAAATTGGCAACTATAAACATTTAATTTCGTACAAAATAAACAAAATTGTTAAATTTATCGTAAACCTTTTAAATATTAAGCTATACAATTTTGATCAACCGAATATTAAGGAAGGTGCCATCAAATCCATTATATTTGAGAAAAACATAACATTGGAAGCATCGTATGGGTGTATTCTGAAGTTCAAACATTACCTAAATGAAGCAGCTTTGATGTAATTTATTGACAATCTTATTACTCCTAGAGGAAGTGTCGATAAAATGAAGTTTGCTTATTAAAGTTGTTCAGACATCTTGTTTCCCTAAACAAGCGCATAATTGTCCTAATACAAAAATGCATCCATACATTAAAATAAAGATCGTTAAAATGCGGCAACAAATTAAAATATTGTGTTGCTCTGAAATAAATATACACAATGAAATAAATGAAATGTAAATAATAAAATATTTTCTTTGTTTTCAAGATTAGCAAATGATTCCATATAATGTATTTAAAGGCAACAAAAGTGCGTGTAATTCTTTTAATGAACATTTGACTTCCAGCAGTATATAGACATTTTCAGAAAACGATTATTATACATTCATTTAAAATCATTTGAATTTTATCTACTAAGCAAATTCGTGGATAGTAGTATAATGTTGGAATTTTGCAAAGCAGGGATCTCTATGTATTCAAATTCAATATCATATACTGCAGTGACGATAGGTATCAAAAGCGTTTTCATAATTTTCATATTATTAATCTTTAAAAAAAGTCTTCTTTGGTATACTCATTTCTATTCATTTCATGTAGATGCAACCTCTTCTTGCTTCCCTTAGTTTTTGAAGCGACAGGAATTGAGTGGCTACTATTACTCGACAACCATGGAATTTTTACCTAAGGGTGATTACAAACATACATTCATACATACATACATACATACATGCAGGATTTATAATGGGCCTTTTCATTTACAATTCAAGGGCCAGTACATAGAAACTTAAAACTATGGACTAGCTTACGCTACAATCTTTAAATCTATAACATACAAACATTAATACAGTATGAAAACCAAGAAAACAGATTTTGCAGTATGAAACAGGTGAGATTTGAGGGATCTAGAAGTTGCTGATGGAGGTGATGGAGAAGTCTTAACAGCGAACTTTACAGAACCTTCGTATAAAATAATCTTGGCACAATAGACCTTTTCAAAATACGACTATCCGAGAATACCCGAAGCTGATTTTACACTTTCCGACAATTGCCGAAAGAAAAAGTGACTCTCCAACACAATAACTAGAATGTTAAGTTCGCGTTCTCGTTAATTGGTTGCGTACGAATTTGAACTTGGAATTAGTGTCAGCACTACAGAGTCACTTTCAGTTTGATCGCCCTGATGCAACTTCAAATCATAAGCTTAATCAGCGCAGATCAGCCGATTTCAAATGGAAATTTCACTCTTTATGTCGGTGAGCTTATGGTACCATCGGCCAAAAGTTGTTCAGAATACACCAGAATTAGTGTATCTAATATTGTATGGGTCTGGTTCTACTTATTTTTCACTTTTATTGCACTGAAATGCGAGTAATTTTTCGGATTTTTTGTTGACAAAATCGTGCATACTAATGAGCTTGTACGTGATTGGTTGAAAAATGGCCATGTGATCAATGTTCTGGAGATTTCCGAATGGATTTTGAATAGGTCAATTATAGAGTGACTGCACGTGACGTCATATGTGTGTGCAATGTATTTAAAAGAATCAATAATTAACGTTTATTATCTATTTTATATAATTTTCAAAGTCTAAAAAATAGAGAATTAGAAAAGTTTTCATTTGAATTAGGAATTAATAACAAGTCAATATCATACTCATTCTTTGATGGAAGAGTAATGCAACAAAATGTAAAAAAGCAATGTTTATATCAAAGAATAGCATCATGAAAGGTAATTAGGTCAAAATACATACATCATTAATATTGCTTTACAAGGTATACTCGATCTTTTAAAGTTAGGACTTTAGATTGACAGTCTATTAACAACAGTCGACTATATTTCACCAATTACTTTAAATGAATTACCTATGGTTATGGTTCTACGGGAAAACAGATCTATCGGATTCAAAGCTGAAAATCTCTTCCTGCACATCAGTAGAGCTAACACTCTTTATTCACGACTAAGAATGAAGCATATCAAACCTGCCAAACTCAATTTACATCTACCTTTATCAACATTGAAGTCAACCAATCTGTCCAATTCGTGCGCAGACAGGAATCAGTAGGCTTACCTTACCCGAAACGAATCTCTCTGTAGCCTTAGGTATATTTTGAGGAGAACTTTACGACATCCTTACAAGCATAATAAAACAAGTCATGTTTTCGCTAGTTGACGCGATAAGCAGTTCCGTGCAAGGTATCTTCAATGATGTGTTTTGCTCAGGTCAATATTCTTTTTGGCTTTTGAAAAGAGGGGGTTTATTTTCTTAAATTCAGCTTGAATTAAAAAAAAAAGAAGAAAGCTCAACCTTAATTCAACAAATATACTGAAATTGATTAATTATTTCAACAGGTTCACCAATTTGAAGCAATTTCCAGTTGAACGGAACAATAACCGCTGCTTCACATTTTAATGTTTTAACGGTTTACTTTGTGTTTTGATTGGTTTGTTCATTTTGACTTGCAGCATGTCACAAGATAGCGATAAGTGTGTCTGATAAGATATCACTTTCTGTAGTTATACAGGGAGTGCTATCTTCCTTTTCATTATCTTCCTTTCATCAAGACAAATGTGTAATATATTGATGATTACGTCTTTTATTTACCAATTGAATTTTCAGTTAAGTAGATAAACTCCAAGGGCTTAAGATTTAAACGCGTTTAATTTGGTAGTTTGCAATTATAGAGTTATCTTCTAGTTCCCTTATCTCACAAACGGACTTTTCAGTAAATGTTTATATTAACATGATTTCCTCGCTAGATAATTTGGGTGGGTGGGTTGTCGTTGGGGATAGCAATGCCATTTATAATTCTGATATATGACGT
>JXSR01S000950.1:20536-31973 GCA_000969725.1 Ophiothrix spiculata | reverse complement strand
GCCGGGGTACAAAAAGTCTACCCTCACTTTTTTGTCATGTCTAATGGTCTAGTCCATGACTGTGAAGAGTAACTTAGGGTACAACTCGTGCACACTGCAAACGTTTGTAAATTTTGAGAAAAAAAACACCTTCATTATCATATCATGAAGGTTTTTTTTTTCAAAGCTTACAGGTCATGTTTAAATGATTATTTTCTTTATTAATTAGCAAAGTCCGATCGGTGGCCACTTTTACTCAAAATCAGATATCGACAAAATTTTCGGATCTGAAGTACTTTATGACATCATAATTACGTAACAACTTATCGTGATTTCATGATTTTGGTATCAATGAAAAGAGGAGACCCTACCCTATACTATGGTATAAAGCAACCCTACTTTACGTAAGGACATAGGTATCTCTCTTTGTTGATAACTCAGAAAGAAATAATGCTGCGATATTTAAATTTGGCAGGTATCTAGAAAAAAGGATCGTAAAATAATTTGTGCAAAGTTTCTTTTCTCCAAACTCTATTATAGTAACCATTTTTTGGACACCTGGTATTAAAATAAAAAGTTAAAATTTGCGGCTTGTTTGGAATGGATTGTCACAATTTTGCATTTTAAAGGTTCCTTTGGAGAAACTTTGTTATGCTACGTTGAACATAGTACATTTGCAATCGAGTTTCATTTCTTGTATTTTAATTACGACGTATTATATCTCCGGTATGCCTACCATTTTAATAGTCTTCTTTTGCACATTTTTGGCTCACAATTTGCTTTAAGTTTAGCTTGCAACACGTCTCTAGGCCTTGAAGACCCATGTGTAGAAGAGTTTACATTTACAAGGTGCTTATCAATGATTTTGAATATCAGTAGTTCTGATTCGTATATAATTTCATGGACCCGTACATTGGTTTTATAACCCTTACAGGTTTTTTTTATCAAAATTCCATTCCTACAGGATCGATTTTGTAATGTGTAAATCCGTGAATTTTGTCATTTGAGTATTGTTTTTTTTTTTCAGGGTGTGGATAAATACTAAGCATGCATTTGAGACCCGCGTGACTTTAGGGTTTAATATATAGATCACCAAAGTTCCATATTAATTTTCATTTGATTAAGTCCTGACGTAACATCCTGCCATTAATGAGAAGTTCAGTTTAGAAATGCCTACCTAAAAATGCGGCATATCTTTATTCTTGTCACCTAATTGGGAAATTCTATATAGTTGTATTTGGATTTGAATTAGAATTGAATATATACATATAAAACTACTTGACCTAGATAGTCTAATTATCCATATATCAAAAATTTAGTCGATGAGAAGTCCTCACTCCGTTAAAAGACCGAATTTAAAATTTCACTTCAATTAATTCCCATGAAAAAAAAGTAATATGTCTATATGTTTGATATATATATAGTATATACTGCGGTAAGTTATGGAAGAGAATTGATCGTCTGCTCATTTGTGCATGATCTTCAAGGATAAAGGAACTTATATCTGCAATGCAAATACTGCTTTTTTATTTTGTACGGCAGATTTGGTTTTGTGCCTGTGTACTATGTATATGGTTTTAGGGGGGGGGGGGGTCTACCTTACTTTTGACCAACATTGTAACTAAATTTTCACAATGTTACTATTGACTTACCCGTCATAACAACTTGTAGCTTTGGTTTAGCTCTTTTAGAAAATTTGCCATGATAATGCCTCTGATTGTCTAAACACTAGAACGAATGTAACTAAAAAACGGACTGTCGGATATACACCGAAATTGGGTGAAGAATATGTGAGTACAGTACGGAGGAAACCATGGACTCGGATTTTTGAAACAGTCGGCATGGTAACCTGAAGTCGACCGACCAATCAGGTAATTTTGCATCGTAATTCAAATTTGGAAAAACAAATCAAAATTCCAGATCCATGGTTTTTCTAACCCTATTTGTACAATTCATGCAAAAATCAATAACCTGCAATGTCCTGCTTTTGAGTAACGTTTGTTTTTGTATCGCATGTTTGCGGTTTTTCTACTTTCGAGATAGGCCTTTAGACATTGGAAAAACTGAGAACAAAAAATAACTATGATACCCAGGTTATAAGTAACTAAAATACTGTGAAAGATAAGAAATTTAAACACATTTTAAGCCCATTTTGGTCAAAATTTAGCGGATTTGCAGATAAACAAATATAGCATGTTTAAATATAGCCGGGTGAGAAAAAATAAAGAAATATATAAAAAATGACAAACTCTGAAATGTTAGTTGCATATGATTCACATTGCATTACCTTGATAAAATAATTGATTTGTTTTATAGGAAAATGTAATTATTTTATTAAAATCTAATTTAAATGAAAATCCTACAAAATAGAAGGTGAATGTCTTCTGTATACAAATATATAGGAAAAACGTCCAGACATTTGCGACTTCTCTTCTTAAAATGACCATAACTTCGGAACCGAATGTCAAATAAAACGCATTAGAAAGTAGAAATCCTGTAGTTTAGTTTTGTGTGTGCTAATTACTCATTTTTCTGATCTAAACGAATTGGCTGGTCAAAAGTAAGGTAGACATCGCCATCAAATTTGACTTTGCCGTCTAGTTCAGATAACAGCAAGCTGTTGCCGATTTAAGTGTACGTGTCTCTCTAAGAATGTAAAGAAAATCATGTTAAAAGGATGTAAAAGACACTAGCTGTGAGTCATTTACATGTACAATAATTGACTTAATTCAACAACCTGATTTTAAAATATATCATCATAATGATTAATAATAAAGAGATTTTAAGATATTTCAATAAAGCAATCCAGAATAATAAAAAAAATATCCAATTTGCTAAACAGGCTATTCAAATTGATATTGACGATATTAAAGATGTCTAAATTTATAGTTGTTCAACTCATTTAAGTGTAATAGGAAAATGATATACAATGTAGTGATATTGATAAAGCATGTCCAAATGCTGCGGCAAGAACGATAAACAACAAATGTCTAACAGCCTATAATGGATTTTATAATGCGACAAAAAGCTAATGGAAGTTAGAATATGTGTTATTTTTTAACACCCAGGGTCTTAATGGTTAAAGTGAATGCGATTTCCACTCAGGATAATTACAATAAATCTTTGGTGACAGTGCCAGTGTATTATAAAAGCATCTGTTTGTTTTCTTCGATAAAGTGATATGCTTATTTAGAAGGCATTTTGCTTGGATGAATCAAGAAAGTTTTGAAAGTATATGCTCTATGCAATTAATATCCTGCAAAAACAGTACTGAAATTGATAGAACTTGAGAGCCAAACGGCTAAACTAACTATTCACCATTGCCATTTCAACATTAGTATGCGACACCTTTACTAAAGATGTACCCCATGCTATTAGCCCTGACTCACTTTCACAAAATGTAAGTGTTTTAATCCATTAAATTTCTTGAGGCTTAACTATGCATTAAAACCTGAGTACTTGTTAGATGGGTGTTTTATCGCATGATGTTTTCTAGATAATAGATCATAATACACTACAATATATGCAAACTAATAGCATAAAGACCAACTACGTCTTCACCCAGAGGCACTCATTTTTACCATTTGAATTTGTTTTTTACTCACAGAAAATCAAATATACACATGTTAATTGAAGACTGTAGAATAAGATGTACTTAAGTCACAATTTTGTGTGTGTGTCTGTTGATGATCAATATGCAAATCTGATCTGTTGATTTGTTGAATCAAAATAATCAGACCCACTCAACAGCAACATCATATATCCATAGAAATTTAATATAAAACATGCCTTTTGCATATTATTGTCATAAATAATTTTATGATTGAAGCAAATTAATTTAAAATTGCTCACATAACATTCTAATGACAAAAACATACTTATGTTAGGTTAACCCAAATTAGGTCTTGAAAATACATATTCATTGAATGGTATTTCCCATGTATTGACAAAGTATTTCCCAGTATTTCCCGGTATTAACCAGTATTTCCCAGTATTTCCCGGTATTTCCCAGTATTTCCCACCTAGGCGGAAAAAACTAGTATTTCCCGGGAGTTTGCCAACCTTGATCTTGTTGGGTGTGAAATGGAACTCCGAATGTACTGTTAGGGGTAACGACACAAAGGGGTCAAAAAAACGTGATTTTTAGGTCAAATATAATCATGATTTGACCCCGCCTTGTTCAAGGTCACTTCTCTACTCAAGTTGAGTGGACATATGGAATGTTTATCTGTAAAAGAGTGAAAATCGGGTGATTGCATGTCTTGGTCATGCTTGACTGCACCAAGAGAATGCTTGAAAGCAAAGTTCAAAATGATCTTTCAACGCCCCTCAACAGTCTAATATCAGCGCCTGTAAATGTCGCATGGCTTCTATTCTTTTATGCTTGAAAAACTACCAGTATCGCTATCTAAGCGGTGGGTATGAATATTCATTAGGTTGAGTACAAGATTTTAAAATCGAATTAAATCTCTGAAAGAAGTCTAAATTTCAGAAAATTTTCGCAGAGCAGATAAAAGAAAGTCTTAAAAACATTTTACAATTTTAAAAAATGTTGAATTTTTAAACTGTATGTCCAATACCGAGACATTTACCGGAGTGTTTATTTTGAACAAGAGCGATAAAATTGGGTCTCAAAATTTAAACTAAAATTAATACTTACCAGTATTATATATTTTAACTGTACCGCTGATAACAAAGATTGAACCTATATGTGTTTACTCATCTGAAAATCTTACGATAAATATTGATAAAACAGATTTGATGTAGATGATTACTCTTGTTGGTCAAATCACACTGAAATTGTCGTAAAATTTGACCATGTAATGATCAGTGTGCATGCGTAAACCAAAACTTTAAATACGTAGGATATCTATACTATTAAGAGCGAACTGTAAACCATGGACTGCGCCATTTTGTAATTGATGGTTTATACAACTTTTGTTCACCAACTTAGGTCCCCCATGGGTTATAATTTTATCGGTTATGAAGATACATTGTTAAATTGTTGAAAAGTATAATAAACAATATTTACTGAATTTGATCATAACTTTGCATATGACTGAATGATTTTTTTCATTTTTTAAATAGCATTTATTTATACTAAAAATGTGTCGGCTCAGCGCCATTACTGAATTGTTTTCTCCACGGGGCTGCGCCGTATTGACATTGTGTATTGTAACTCATTTGTTCGCAAACTTAGGTACCCTATAATTTGTCCAATTAATCTCATTTATATTTTTGATCAAGTTTTATCGTTCAAAATGTATTGGCAAAAAATATAATTATTTTGAAACATTCCTTTGAATACGATTTTATGCTTCTATCGATCGTAAAATAGCAGATACACTATCATTATTGTCTTCTATAACGCCCAAGTTACTGAAACTTTGATCCGTACAACAAATACAACGGCCAATGCAATTTCAATTTTTCAATTTTCTTTACAATTGTATTTCTTGCCGTTGTGTAAAATTTTACGAGCCAGAGTACAAATGGGACCAGTACTATCATTTTGGCAAACCTTTTTTTCGGTATCTTAGGTCTTCACATGTCCTCAAAATGTGATAAAAATTACCAAAAAATTGATTTGGATGTGAGCTATATATTTCCAAAATGTTTAATACCTTTAAAAATTATTTGAAAATTTTATGACAAAATCATTCCATCATTTGATTATCAAATAATACTTTGTTTGTAAGCTCTTTAAGCTATTGAAATTTTGAGGATAATGACGGACGTACGCTGGCTTTCGATAGTATTTTCTTTCGTGATTAAGTACCTAATGGTATGAGGCATATGAGAACGGGACCACTCAAGTAGCGTCGTCCACTCAACATGTTCAAGTAGCGTCGTTTGTTCGTTTACTTCGAAGACATGCGAATCGGAAAAGTAATGCATAAGCTTAAGAAGCTTGAAAGCTGAAATTAATGTCACCACTTGCAATGTTATGTGATTAAATTATTTCCGTTTGATTGCATTTATTAAGCTAAGCTGTTTACAGTATCAGCTAAACAAGAGGTGCAAAAATACATGTATAATTGCAGTGCTATACTGACAAGTCATAGCTCAAACGTGTTTCGGCATTCCACCATGAATGCTCATAATTGATGCCCGCTGTCGGCGCTGACATCATTCATCACCTTAGAGCCATGAGTATCATGATTACAAAGCAAATCAAAAATGTCATTAACAAATTGTGCAGTGAAAGATTTGCAAGAACATTCCCTTTATTGTAGATATCTACAAATCTCTTGAACTTCAAGCTTTCAGTTATGGATTATGGACAAGATACTGTATAGCACAATTTTACCAAACACGATATGAACAAGTTGCCAGTGATAAGATTGAATGCAATAAATCAAGTAAATGCTGTCCTACTTATGAAACTGACCTTCAAATTACTTTATATCAAAGTGCCTTGATCATGATAACAATAAAGAAGAATATACCTTAATTTACCTGTTATGTCTACTCTGTACAGCTTCTATAAAAACACAAACCTCAATATAAAGTTATGGTCACATTACACTGCTTAAAAATGAATGAGCTGAGACGAAAATACCTGAATTTTTTTCTCAGATATGAGTAATGTTTTGTATTTATTTTCACTATTTTTTCACATTTAAAAGGAATTCTTTCCATCCAAAGACCAAACTCAGTTCATATATAATGTTTAAGAAAATGCCATTTAAACACTATAATTCATATCAAGCAAGTAACGTGGCCATCGCTATTGTTAACACATCCCTCATTTCTGTTTAGCTTCATCAAACCTGTATGCTGGAAAAAGTGCCAACAATTTAAACCTAAAAGGCTAATTTTTGGCAAATACAATCTTAGTGAATCTTTTTATCCATTCATTGATCACTCAAACCCAACACCTACAAATAGAATGACATTAAATGCCGATCTCAAAAGCCAGTTCCGTGGCGAAGCGGTGATAACATAAGTTTCTCATGCAGGAGGTCATGGGTTTAAATCCCGTCATAGTCGTTTTGTAAATTTCTACATTTGTTTTGCCGTGGTGTGTTGATTTTTCTTCAATTACTTACCTGTACATGAGAAAATTTATCACATTCGGAGTTCCAATTCACACCGAACAATTACTTACCTGTACATGAGAAAATTTATCACATTCGGAGTTCCAATTCACACCGAACAAGATTGCCTATTAAATCTGACCAAAAGCAACATTAAGTTTCCAGACATTTTCCTTTTCCTATTTTAAAACCAACTATATAAGCAACCGTGTATGTTTTAATTGTTACAGAAAAAATGAATTTCTTCAACTTCTAAACTGATGCATAGTATAAAAAGAGACAAATTAAAAAAAAAATAAGTCTTCGGTAATAATACAAAACCATTCAACATTCCTAGAAACAATTATATAAATAAATGTGTTTAGGATTCTCTTCTCTTTAATATGTTTATAATGTTTTTTGTTTTGGTTTAATTTGTTTCAATAACATCGCCAGATATTTCTTTTCTTCCATTTTACTATTGAGTATCACAAATTCTGAATACAACGCTTTTAAAGGATTTCTCTTACTAGGTCTCAAAATACTTTTGTATCAAGTTGCTATCCAAGTGCTTTTTACGCGGGTCTTGAGACATGCTAATTGTAGCAAAGCTTAGTATTCTAGAAAGCTGTTTAAGAGATAATGGCCCGTATTCCAGGAAGGTGTTAAGCTAAATCAAGGTTTTATTTTTCGTCAACAGCACGTTTCATGGGACTGTTCTTCTTGAAAGCGCAATGATGCGTATCATTCCTGGACAGTTGATGCTCAGTTAAACAATGGTTTAGCTAAACATCTTTCTAGAATACGGGCAAACGTGTTTACCCATCAGTGCTTTAATTTGTTTCGGTAGCCTTTTAAACATAATACGATTTGATCCTTACTTATGAGTGCACATAGTACCGAACAATTAAAGGACTAGTTCTGTTTCGTACGGTCAAGAAAAAATGTGTGATTACAATATTTTTAGAATTAAGAAAAAAGTGTCTTTTTATTTCCTGATTTGGCTAGATGGTTTCAATGGATCTGGTGATGTTATACAATGTTAATGAAAGAGGCTGTGCATGCGCATACGCGGCAGAGATTTCAAACCTTTATATTAGCCCCGCTATCATTACGGTCACGAGATTTCCGTAAATGCGTCAGCACCTTCACGCCATGCAACCTTAGATCAAATAAGTTGACGACTAAATTACTTGACGCATCGAGTGTTTTGCTACCTGTGTGTTTTAAACCGCAAAGGAAGTTAAACCATAGTTTACTTTGGCAACTCGTTATTCGTTTTCCATTAGCGATGCTCTCAAATC
This sequence comes from Ophiothrix spiculata, assembly GCA_000969725.1. NCBI lineage: Eukaryota > Metazoa > Echinodermata > Ophiuroidea > Amphilepidida > Ophiotrichidae > Ophiothrix > Ophiothrix spiculata. The sequence continues at coordinate 23,671 of JXSR01S000950.1, read as the reverse complement.
CTTGTTTAAAACATCGCTGAGCCACAGTATCCTTTTTCCATACTTAAAGCAATCAGGACAAATAAATAATAAAAGCTACTATGTGATAATAGTGAACCAATGTTCTTTGTGATGTTTTTTATGGTTGAGAATAGAAAGAAAGAAAGCACTCTATCTTGTTAGCCTTTAAGGCAAGGTCAGCCAACGTACCATTCGGTAAAAGCTTTTCCCCTTGCAATCAAACTGGACATTTAAATTTGTGTTAAATAAGAAAACCTTTACTGACAATTTTCTAATCTGTCTTTTTGAATGAGACTACTTGTGCTTCGGCAGGTTAACTGATGCTTTATGGTCATTTCATTTTTGCTTATAGTCATTCAACTTGTAAGGCTTTTAGCTAACAGAGGTAATGACACCTTTCATTAGCATTGAACATAGAGGCTAATGCTTTTATACTAGTGTATAGAGTAAAACAGGACCAAAGGAATCGTCAACTAGAGTACATGTAGTATGATAGTAGAGCACGACGCTTTACTCATTCTTTTAAGCAATAATATAAAGTGTTAGAAATGAAGCGCCCCCTGTCACCCATTACTTTTCATTTTTTGGGCTTATTGGGTTTGTTTTGGGTAGATATGAATACCCTCCAAACGATTCGGCTCAAAGATTCTTACTTTTTCTGTTATGGCCATTTGTTGAATTAAATTCGGGATCCCGAATTTAATTCCACATGTATTAATATAGGAAAGTATTTATATGCTCTTCATCAATTTTTGGTGGTAAAACAATTTTGTTTCACAAAATACACTTGAAAACGTTTATATATAGTCACATTCCTCCATTTTATGCTGTTTTTACTATAAAATATTAAAATCTTATAGTATTGCTTTAATATGATTTGATAGCATGAAGTTTATGTGCATTTTGTTGCTTTAATGAGTTATAAGGTGGCATATTTACGTAGATAAATATATGTTTAGCTAAAATACTTTAATTCAATAATGTACTTGGTAATAGCGATCTGTACAATGTAGATGTTTTCAGATTAACGCTTGATGATACATACGGCATAATGGCATAGTATGGGACATTTTAGATAACAGTACTTTACTCTCTTTGGAGAAGGGATAATAGGAAATGTGCATATTTTGGTTTGTTTGTTTTTATTTAAACCACGTTTTACTACATAAATGAAATAGCTCATAACGGACTTTTCAATTAGTTGAACATTTACAACGCAATTTTTATTGGTATACTTTAACAATATTGTTGTTCATCCTTAAATGATTTTTCTTTCTTAATATTTGGGTGATGGTTATATATATACTGGTGAAACCCTTCTAATAAACGAAGAGATAAAATTCATTTCGTCTGCCGAGAGGGCATATAACAGACAAGCTAGTGATATCGGATATTATGATCAGTATACAAACAGAATTTACCGTCAATCCACAACGGACAAGATTAATACCACACCAAATTTGCTCTCGAGATCCTACTCGTATTCCTTATATTGGCATAGTGCAATAATTCCAGTCCTCGGCTAGCCCATAGCTTAATTGAATTGGGTTTCTCACGTCTTTAAAACATAAAACTCAAGTTCCAATGACATAACGGACCCTCACGGGTATACAAGCCTGGCTTGCTGTTTATTGCCAATATAATTGCAAGGAACTGTATAAACATACCGATTTCCATATCATCACAATCGTGGTCTCAGTGTCGTCTTATTATTATTTTGCACTATAATGTATTTGCTTCGTAAGATTGTTTTATTCTTCGGAATTCACAACAAAATCTGACCATGATACCAATCGTGTGGAAATTGCACGTCATATATTAGAAGAATTGGCGAGCACTTGCCGAAAGCTATTACTAAAACTGGTATTGTAGTCGATTAACGACTTTTCGTTTGTACATTTTCAAAACAATTTGGTGATGCCCGTCTTATTTCATTTGTAAAACCCTTTAAGGTGATGGACTACCTTGAAAATGATGTTTTTAAATTTTACATGCCAATTTTTTCATATGGGAGTATGTTGTTACCTATGGCAATGCAAATTCATCGGGGGAAAATGTGTCAAAGGTCACCTAATTTGCATAAAAATGTCAGCCATCTTGGATTTTAGGGTATATTTTTTACGGCATTTTTCAAAACCTAGATTTATTTTTGAAAGTTTTTTTTACTAATTGGTACTCAAGGATCTATAAAAATGAGTAACAGAGCCCTTTTTTGAGATTTCTGCATAAAAAGGGTAAGATTTGGATACATTTTGCAAAAATCATAATTTTTAAAAATAATGCAACAAAATTGGATTTTTTTTTAAACATTTTTTCAAAAAGTAAATACAAATTTAAACAAGGGTTCTGTTACGCACTGTAGCAGGTCAAGGAGTACATTCTGTCCAAATTTGGTGGTTATAGCATGTATCGTTTTCAAATAGGAAGCAGTAAACTGAACAAAATCAACGCATCCGGAAAGACACCGATAAAGTCTAGAAACACAGTTTTGATATAATTATGAAAATTAGGTGCCATTTAATTATTCTAACATAGAACAGAAGAAACTACTTAAATTATCAATGCATTTGGTGAAAAAAAAATACAATCAGAGGTCACTCTATTTTCAAATTATGAATTTTTGAAGCAAAAAAGCTCCGATTTTGGTGAAACAAAGACCATTTTAAAGCTGAAATTACCCTCTACAAGAATATTTATTCTGCCAAAATAGTAGAATTCAACCTATTCAAGGTAGTCCATTACCTTAAAGTAATCAAAATAACTACAAAGCAAACAAAATAAACCAAAGTATAACTCGTTCATAGTTAGTGTTCAATTGTTTCATTAGATGAGCAGTTCGTATCGTTCCATGTATTAAACAGTTCCCTTAGCTTATTTTGCCCAAAAGAAAATTTTATGGCGTTAAAAATGGCGACGTTATGAGAGCTAATAAATGAAGACCTCAGGCACATTGTAGTTTTTGGGAACGAATGTATTTTTTAGTCTTGTGTAGATGCGCGTTTTGGTTTTGTTGTTTTTCTTGTTTTGGTAGACGTCAAAGGTACTCTACACTCTTAGAAAGAAAGTATCAAATATGAGACAAAAAGGATCAATTTTGATCCTTTTTAGGTATCAAATATGAGCTTATCCTTTAAG
>JXSR01S000948.1:47904-66544 GCA_000969725.1 Ophiothrix spiculata | reverse complement strand
ATAAACAGTGCTTTGATACATATGGTGTAGTACCGGAATGAACTGATGTATTCAAAATATATTTAAATTACGATAGTACCTTATTGAATGAGTCACCTTGGCTGTTAATGGCAATGCCATTCAACATTTAAGTGCTAGACCTACCAGCTTTTTTGCAATGATCAACATTTTTTCAACATTTTGCGATACATGTATGTTTTATTTTCAATTTTGTTTAATCGTTTTATTTGTTCGTTTTGATGGGTTATATGGGTGGAAGGAGGGCGAAGGGACTAGTTTCTTTAAAAAATATACTGGACAAAATGTGATGCATAGCAAGTTTCCATTTGTCTGTTATTTCAACTTTTAAGGTTTTTGCTATCTACTGAAGACAGCCTTGTTAAGTTTTTAGTCAGTAAAAGTAGTTTATATCAAATCCCCATGTGAGTGCAAGAAAGTCATATCTACAATAGCTGCCATTTGTCATAAATTTAATTGCACACTGTGTAATCTACAATCTTGGGTCAGTGGCTCTTGAAATGGTTCTTCAGGTGACACCGTCACCTGAAGAACCATTTCAAGAATCACTGACATAAGACAGAGAAATTTTGATTTTTTTTTACATTCTAGTGACAACTTGTTAAATAAATATAACTTAAGGCAGCCATTGCAGATACGACTTTCTTGCACTTACATGACGAAATGATACTGTCATAATCATCTTGTTAGTATGGGCATCAAAATTGCTGCAGTGGCTTTATCTGCCTTGCCATAATCTAAAAAATCCATAATGTCAAAACTTGCAATTGAATGTGATAGAGGGTTGCATATGAAGATGTATCAGTGATTGAGTTGTTGATTGTTTGCTTGTCAATATTCCTCTGCATCTATTATCATCTGAAAAAGGTTCGCGATCTCTGCAGGTTTTCATCAATGTAACAAAATATCATCACGTCTAGCTCATAAAGCGCAAAATGTAATAACAACATCTCGGATTTCTAAACATTGGTGTGCTTGTCAAAGGCAATGCAATATTCCATGCATTTTTCTTAACTTGATGAATAGCCGTATTTGCTAGGTGTCATGTTATGTCATGTATGCAATGCCACAGGGAGAAATACTGTAATAGTGACACAGTGTGAAACATTTGTTAGAAAGGTTGGCTCGCTATTCCTATTTGAATACTAGAAATCAGTGGCCCAGTTGTGTCTTCTTGTGATGGATTCTGTTGTTTGTTTATTTTGCCTAGCGTAACAAACGGAAATGAGCAATTATAAATAGTAGAATGAGTGATAATGCTTATGATACCACGATACCACGGATGTACATTGTCTGGATCAAGACAAGAGGGCCGCGTTGTGGTCAGTGCGTAATGGTTCTCCTTATTCCAATGCTGTTTGATCACCATTAAGGGTAAAGGGAATCCACCTGCTCAGGAAAATGTGAATCCTAACTATTTTTTAATCATGAAAAGATAAATAGTTTCCACTGCCTTTGCGGGGACTCGAACCATGGATTATGGCAGGGTTACTCATGCATTACGAAGCGAGGGATCTACCGCCGAGCTATCAAGGCAGCGTTGAGATTGTGAACTAAAATCTAAAACATAAACATTAGAATGCCGTATTTTTCTTTTGTTTACATAAAAATTGCAATTTTTGCCTCATTGGAATGCTCAATTTGTAAGTAAATTATGCAAATGCGTATATCAGACAAAATGTAGATAATGTAGATACTTAAAACAGGCAATTCACAGCTCAAACAGGGCGAACTCAGAGTGGTAATTCACGTCCGGATTTTCGGGCAAAAGAACGCGGGTTTGTTACATTATCATTCAAAATCAACTCAGCATATTTATAAAATATTGTTTGTAATTCAATAAGAAGTATCAAGCCTACAATCTGTCAAAATTTGAAACCAGTCAAATTTTCGAACATCACGAAATAATGCTTTTTCGAAGTATTCTTTAGGCCTCATTTTGACCTTGATAATGGACATGAAATCACTAGTTCCATGTATAAACTAGAGGCTCTATTCAATATGTACGCCAAAAATTTTGATATTCTGATAGGTGTAAGTATGTAAAAACTTGCAGTAAACGTGACATTCAGCCGAGCAAGGCGTTTTTAGGGACTGTAGATTTAAATAGTGTTCATTTATAGCCAAATGCATGTTATTGGTCGCTCTATTGTGTAAATCAAGTTCCTGGGTTTTAAGAAATATATGAGCCTTAGTTTTGACATTTGTCACATGGATAAGGTAAAGGAAACCAAAAAATTATATGTTTTGGTGCCAAAATTTATGGAAAGCCTAACTAAAACTGGCTGTAGTAAAATGCAAAGTACTTTTTAGAATCTTACAAACAAATGTCCAGGTTTGGTTCTCTCAGATATTTGATTTTGATTTTATTTTTGAAAATATTGCAAAAAATAGGTCAAAGGTGACCATTTTGCCACACCAAGTCTTTTATCTTGCCCAAGACTGATACTATCTTCTGATGATAGTCCCAACTTATTTAAACATTTGTTCATGATATTGATTTTTCCTCAGCTTTCTTATAAATGATGATGACAAAGATGATAATGATGAAGACAACACTGAATGTGCTGATCATTAGGCCTAAAAAAGTTGTTGACTTGTCCTTTTCAACCGACTCAAATTTTGCAATACTTTTTTTTAACTTCTACCTATCTCAACAGTGAATTTGGTGAAAATAATAGCATGATATTTGAGTCAAGTTTACAACAATTTTCACAAAATGTTATATATTTGCATGAAACAAACATAAATCTGAAATAAATAAAAAACACACAACAGTTTTTCTTGGCTAATTTTTTTAAAAAAAAGAAAAAAGTTACGACCGACCGACCATCAATTTCACCATTAAAGGGCAAGTCAACAATTTTTTTAATTTTAGGTCTTAGACTGATGGTCACAATGTTAGTGGCAGTGGCGATGTGGACTATTGTCAGCATATAAAGCCGAAAACATACTCGGCCTCCAAACAAATTTTTCGCTACCAAACATTTGGTTGTGACGTCAAAATGACAAGTGACCCCAAACAAAATAACGTCAAGACCGAGTTGAGACCAAATAAAATTTCGCGCTAGATTGCACATGCTATTGAATTGCCATATACATTGGACCAAATGTTTGCTACCCGTTCATACTTTAAGGGCAAATATTTGGTGACGTCATGACCAAATGTTTGGTAGGAAAAATTTTCTTTGGAGGCCGAGTATGATTTCGCCTTAAGACTATGTGCATAAGAAATTGACAAAACAAACTTTCAAAAATTCTAGTATACAAAATCGTCGCCACCCTTTGCTATTTAGAATTAAGATGAAAAAACTCTTCATCCCAAATGGAAGTTGCATTAAAAGCATTCACCTTGTTTTTACAATTCCACCCATGCATTCATATGCACTACATCAAAGCTTAAAAGCATTTCTTGTTACCTTCAAAATGCGTGTCAATGAGGTTTTGCAGGCTTTTATCAACCCGCTGCCCTGCACATATCAAGCAGCTAAAGCTTTTAGCTATGGCTTCAAGTACTGTATGCAATTCTAATTAGTATGTATACCGAAACTCAATCAAAAGGGGATTTGTGAAAATTTGGGCATTTTATTCAGGTGTAATTTGACATTTGTGTACTTTATTATAACAATATTAGTTTAGAGAAAAACTCTACATAATACTCTTCATGAATATTGGAGAAGTTGTTTAGTTTAACACCAATTGAAAAAAAAGCCTCACTCTCCAAATTCACAGGGTTATAAGGTACAAAACATTGTTGAACAGCAAGTTAAAGAGCCCTGATTGGGTCAGCATTTGTTCAAACTTTCTGAGATTTTGGCGCCAAAATATTCCTCATATTTTTCTCATTACTTATGTGAAATTAATAAGTAAAAATGTGTTTAAAATATTTATTCTTCGGTCACATCACATACTGTTGTTTAAGCCAAAGATATCAACAAATTGATCAACATCTTTTGATCAATGTTTAAAGCAAATTGCCTAAATATGTCGCAGTTTGTTAACAGAGCCCTAATCTGACATGCAGGTAATGTTAAAGTTCTCAAGTCTTTGTAAACGGGGAAAAACATAAGGATCCATCATTACTTTTATTGACTTTGCGTGACTGATTTTATTTACAATTTACAAAATTGACCATAACTTTCATTTCGGTTGTATCACATCTGTAATTTTTTCTGTTATCATGGTTATGGAAAGACAATGGTCTATTCTACTTATAATTAAAAACAAATTTACAGAATGTATCACACTTTTTAAAATGGAGGCGCTTTAATCCGTGTAAACTTCTTTTTGATACACCCTGTATTGGACTTCAAAATCTGGTATAGAATTCATCCAGAAAGAGATATGTTCAAAATAGTTGGAAGACTTTTAATGGCTATTTTTCTCCACCTAAAGATAGATAAATCTAAACATTTTAACTTTTAGTTAGCAGGCATTTATTTTTGCTCACTTCATATTTTTTAATTTGTCTAAAACTTAAATTTATTCACATTTTGGAATTCCCCTCACAAACCCCTTTGCTACTGTCGTAGTATTCATTTTTACAAAATTATTCTGCTCACTTGCGTCTTTTCTTTGAAATAAAAAAAGAAAAGAAATATGAATATGGAAGAGCTTGACACAGTTGAAGCACAGTTTGTCTATGCCTCAAGTGTTGACAAAATGACTGGGAACATAAATAGCGATTTTACATGCGTTACTTTAAGGAACCTTAGCTGACACAACAGAGCAGTAGGGTATATAGAGTCAAATAAATATTATGCTGAGCTTGTTATCCAAACAGAATGGAATATACAGGGGTTGCCCATATATTAGGGGTGTGAGAGTTATACCTGTTAAAAAATGCTGAAAATAATGACAAAATGTCCAAAACAGGCTGAAAATCAAAGGAACTGATATATTGATTACCCTGTCGTGATGGCCGCAACGATACATCATTTTGAGCTGGAATAAATTCAACTTTTCATGCGACAGACTATCACAGCAATATGCAAATGTGTTTTGCTACATTACAACTCAAAATTGCAAATGCTGGGTCATCTACCACATCTACAAGGTACAATATGCGACATCTACTCTGAAACTAGCTTAGAGGAGCATAGTCCGATTGGTTCAACTTTTTTCGAACTTTTTGAGATTTTGGTTCCAAAATATTGCTCATATTTTTCTCATAACCCCTGTAAAATTACTCAGCTTAGATATATTCCTTTTTGGAGATATAAGTGAAAATGTGTGCAATTAAGGTAACCATAATTAATTTTACACAGTAGCAAATAGGCAGCTCCAAAACACAATATTGGCCATAAGACGAAAACTGTTTGACCGATTCAGCTGAAATTTAAAGCTTTAGTGGTTATCTTTCATATGTCACTGAAAACAAAATTGTGAAAAATCGGACCAAGGTCCTTTAAATGTAGGCCGTCTCTGTTGTACCTGAACCTGCTACTTGAATTTGATGAATATAAAACTAACTTTGGTTGCAGTCAATTCAAGGTAAAGCAGAATATTCAGACATCATGAATGGATTCTACTGAATTCTGAACCATTGTGGTCAAGAGAAGAAATTGTGTGTATCCCATCATGCATTGCTTTCTATGGGAAATTTTGTACAGGAAGTCATGTGAGTAGTTAATGCCAGATTACAAAAATTAACTTTGATTTATGGGCATTTCATTACTGACTACTCGCATAAATTCCTATACAAACATTCCCATAGGAAGCAATGCATGATGGGATACACACAATGTCTTCTCTTGTCGTGGTCAGCTTATATGTGGCAAGCACCCCTGCCTTCTCCTACTGTACAGAATTACAAACTCTTCACCTTTACACAAAGAACACAAAAACAAGCTGACATTTATACAGTGACGATACATCAACATCATCTTTCCTTCTAATGCTTATATTAAAGTCACTGACTTCTGTCTGGAAAATTACATTTGGTCTATAGATACCTTCATTATTCAAAAGATTATGTGTAATATTGCTATATCATTCCAAAGATTATTTACAATCAAAACAGAACTTCTTATTCCAGACAAAATCTTATTCAAATTCTTAAGTGTTCTGATGTGTTTCAATATTTACTGGTTGGCCATAACTATACTCACCAAAATTCATTCATTCCTTCTAGCTAAAAGCGATGCAGCTATGATACTTCACATAGAATTTGTTGGAGCAGTCTTAAGTTTCTGGTTCTATCGAAATTTCTTTTATACTATTTTGATCATAGTATTGGCATAATTGCAACTCATTCAGAATTTTTTAAAAATGGAGAAAAATGAAGAATATATGCAATACAACTTGATTGACCTATCCAGGGCTCTTGTAAGCTAGTTTATTGACTTGTTGGATTCATGATGGAAAGCAATACTTTGGAATTGTAAAGAAACAGTACTGATTTTATGCCCGGGATGGTGGGGGTGGGGTGGGGTTACTTACATTGACAAGGTATATGTATATGTGCCTGCCTTTTGGAGCTCGGGTTTTCACAGATTTTTGTATAGCGATTGGGATTTGACCATCTACCTATTTTTGACTGTAAAAATAGGTATAGAGAAGGTCAAATTTTGAAAGTCCGGCAGTCACATACCCGTACAAATTTTTTTGAAGACCCCTCCCCGGGGCTGTATGCAATAACACAGACAATGCTAAGACAAAGAGGAAGTCTGAGCAACTGACAGGGGAAAGTCACAAGCTATACAATCTAGGAATATGTTATTAGAGGAAGGTTAAACCTGTTCAACAACTTAAATAGCAAAATATTAAGTTAAATCTGATCAACTGGACTTACTTTTTTGATGATTTGAGAATTAAGATTTGTTGGTTTAGCTCTCTGCAACAGGTCTTTTGATCTCAGTCAGAGAAACTTCATTTTGCCTTTAATACCACCTTAAATAGCAAAATATTAAGTTAAATCTGGTCAACTGGACTTATTTTTTTAATGACTACAGTATCACTCCTCATCCAAGGAGCATCATCAGGCTGTCTGATCTTCTATCGTCTTGTGGATGTCGGCATGTGGATCCTTGAAGGTGTAGAATAGTCATGTGAGAGACATAAAGGAACTTTCATGATCGCTGGGGCGTATGTGTTGCGAAGATTATGTCTAAGGCCCCTCCTCTGTTAAAAGGATGGTTCCTCCCTATGGACTTAGATGGCTTCTTTGACGCCTCTTTCAAACCACTTTTGTTCTTTGTTGAAGATTACAATGATTTTATTGAGACGTGAATAAATAGAATCGTTAATCCTGTTCAGCTGAGTGTCCTATGTTGCTACATATGTTTTTGCATAGGCTGGATGATCACTGCTATCTACTGAAGATATCCCTGGACAAAATCGAGTACAAAAATAGTACAACATTCCTGAGGTGCACATTTGGAACAGAATTATAGTACAGTTTTAGTACAAATATAGTACAAATTGTGTACTATATTTGTACTAAAACTGTACTATAATTCTGTTCCAAATGTGCACCTCAGGAATGTTGTACTATTTTTGTACTCGATTTTGCCCAGGGATAGCCTGGTTGTTTCAATAATACAAAACTATTTAAAAGTACCATAACAGTATGAGCATTATTTCATTTTTTTAGTTTTCATGAGTTTAGATTTACTATCTAAAACAGTGCTAGGATCAATGGTAGAATTTTGATTTTTGGTAGGATCAAATGACAGTTTACATATTTCCACTTTGCAGCTTAACCCTAACTGACCATACGGGATTTTTCGTTTCTAGCCCGTCTCCTCGGAAAGTGAGGGTGAACAAATTTGGACTTAGCGCATTTAAGGTGATTTCAATAATGAGATTTAGTGAGATTTGGGACTGTTAGGGTTAATTGGGTTTTTTAAACCCCCTTTTTAAATATATAATTATGTTTTTAACTTTGTTTTAGAGAAAGACACTCTATGACAGTGGTTTTAACATGAATTGGTAAAATGATGCAAAAATCTAAAAATGTTGGGAGGGAAAATTGGGGATGGTGCTAAACTTGTCCAATGCCCCTTTAACATGTACACATACATAAACAGAGTCACTCTACGGCAGTGGTTTTAACATGAATTGGTAAAATGATGCAAAAATCTAAAAATGTTGGAGGGAAAATTTGGGATGGTGCTAAACTTGTCCAATGTCCCTTTAACATGTACACATACATTAACAGGCATTTCTATTAAAATAAGAACTCTTCAGTATTTCAGAACTTAAATAATACGTATGGTTAAATAAGAGGACATATTTTTGTATTAGAAAGTATTAAGCGTTATATTTCAGCCATATCTGTTATATGAATTAAAACAGCTTGCATTACTACACTGTTATACTGTTGGGCAATTTTTTAGCGTTGGTTAAACTATGAACAACCCAATTGTTGGGTAAATAATATTAACCAACTGTTGGTGAAATTTTACCCAATATTTGGATAATTAGCTCAAACTTTTACCCAACAGTTAGGTAATTAGCCAACATTTTACGCAACGTTGGTAATTATTTACCCAGAAGTTGGGTTGTTCATAGTTGAACCAACGTTGGATAAATTATTTGCCCAACGTTCTAACAGTGTATCTGGGTGACTGGTATCCATGCATATAAAATGTATTTCATATGTGGTAATATATGGCTCAGAATAACAGCTCCTATACTGGCTATACAACTATCAATATTTACAGCGACTGACTCTTGGAAATTAGATTCTGTGAAAAGTCTGAGAGCAAATGCACAACAAAATGGGTCAAGCTTTTTATAGATGGAGTTGAAGTGTTCTTTCCACGTCAGTTACACAGAGGAAAGTGCATTGTTTGCTGTACAAATGTGCACTAGTCAATCACTTCAGAACTAAGAATATTCAGGAGGGTCTGAATTTCCTAGCATATGTAATATTTTCTGATAAAAATCTCCATTTGTGTACCTAACTCTAACCTCACTGAATCTAACAAAATTTCCAAGAAAAATATAACTAAAATCGCACAAGTCCAAATATGCCACATGCCAGAGTTCGGGGTCTATGCCACATGCCAGAGTTATGGGTGGGGTCTATGATTACGAAATCACAGCTGGTGGCTTATCATATTGAATGTGATTGGGATGTGAGAGGTCCTAGGCTCAAATCAATGGAGGGGGAACCAGGAGAAACCACATATTTTAGACATGCGTATTTCAGAGGAGATATTTTTAAACACAAAAGTATGAAAAAATGTTAGGTCTAGAGAAATTTCAGCAAGTTTTAAAAACTGAAAAGGAAGCATATGTTTTCAGCACTTCAACTGATGTGGACTTCTCAACTGTAAGTTGCATTTGTCTTAAATCAAAAGTGATATTAATTTGTCACAATTTCTCAGCCAAATTTTTATGATGATGCAAAATGTAGGCTGGAAAAACATGCATTTAATTGAGTTTCTAGGGTAGGGTATTGAACCAATGACTACTAAGTGTTTGTATATTCCTTCAAATTTTGAGTAACTTCAGAATAGCTTTGCACTTAGATGTAACCATGTATGATAACAGAAAAGTTTTAAATAAGGTTTGATCAAGTAACTTTGAGTATTATCTCAATTATTATTATTAGATAATACTCAAATTATAATTATTAGATAATACTCAAATAACTTTGACTATTATCTATCGATATAGAAATTAAACTATTCCTAGCTAATAAACATTTAATTTAGCATCTGATTTTCTACATGAAATCATAAATTTAAGTTACTCTGAGGAGAATATTTTGCTGTCATGCTAGGCCTACTAATATATGATGCTGACCTTTCACAACTACTCATATGTGTAGCATTTTGATGTTTGGCTATATGACAGACCACCATACAGAGCAAGTACATGATAATCCATCATACTCATTATACTGCAAATTGAAACATATATCTTCTGTAGATAGCACATGTTATGTGTAATAATACCAGGCATAAAGCAGTAGTGTAGTAGGCAGACTTCAATCATTTAAAATGTACATGTATGATGCTAAATGTTCAGATTATATGTTGAAATAAAACATCAAACCATTGCACAAATATCATCATCGGTTGGCTGTGCAGCAGGCGAACGCAAATTTTCTCCAGTCACTTTGGTTCCCAGCTTCGGTTTTGAACACAAATATGTTACATTTTAAATAGAATCGTGTTATCAAACTATTTCTATGACACATTTTCTCCCTTTATTTTGAGTATTTCCCTCAAATACAGCTCAAATTTATATCTAGTAGATTGAATTTGACAATATGAAATTTACTGATCAATCATAAATACTGAGATTGAAAGACACTGTGTCCATTCAAGATTTCTTTGTTTTTACTTAATTTGTATGGTCTATATTCATTTCAAGTTACAAATATTGTGCAATTATGTTAAAAAAATGCAAAGTAATATAAGATTACTAAAAAATTCATTGAAAATAAAATGTATCTTTCATTGGAATCACTGCCTGATATACCATAATCCACCCAAAATTAGTTGTATTTGACCACAGCTGGATGCTGGAATCCAAACGCTTGCTCCTGACTATCAGTTACCCTGACTGTAGATCTGAGACCAAGTAACAAAAATAACCAGTTGATCACCCAGCCCTCACCAATTTTTCAAAAATTCCAAAACTTTTGTTATTTATTTAATTTCAAAAGAGACTGAGATGTAAAAACTCAATATTAAGTGTTTGGGTATCATTCATAGACCCACTAAAGCACAATTTCTCCATCTTAGGGATAGTAAGTGTAGAGAAATGAGGAAATAACATTGCCTCCTTGTGATATGTTAAACCCAAATTAAAAATTGCAGAGGGCCTAATGGGGAAAGCAAGAAAACTCAGTCAATAGTATAGCTGAACAGGGCAAAAAAACTTTTTCCTTGATTGTAAATGCGTCACAGGCCATATGTCCGACAGCCTTGACACAATTTAAGCCATGAATTGTGCATTTGAAAAGAAAATTGAATTGTTTCCTGTCCAACAGAGATTGTAAAAAAAATCATTGACACTGAACAAATTTGTTTCGCTCTCTCTTTTTTTAAAATATCATTTTTAAATACTATTGTGGTGATAATTTTTACCAAGAGATTGCAGTGTTATAGAATAGGCTCATAGGTATCAGTGGCGCAATGCTTTTTGTTGCGTGGTTTCTGAGCATAAGATTGTGCCTGTGTTTTACTTTGCCACAATAAGTTGATTTTTCGAACATATCGTACTGACAGAATTTTCTTGGTTGACCATTTGCAAGAGTCAAGTTGATGATTAAAAAAAAATTAAAAAATAGGGGGTCAACGGGGCTCTCCACATGGAAGCGTCAAATGTAGATGCATCTAGATGAATGTGATTTCCGAAGTGCAGATTGTGTTCACACGGTCGGGCGTCAATCTTACTTTACTCCAGGTGCGCGTATTGACACGCTGGGGTGTGCGTGCACGTGGAAATAGCGCAATTACGCGTATGTACACGCGCAGTCACTTACGTACGTGCGATCGTTTGCTGAAGTCCAGTTTAATCTACATGCATCTGGATGTGCAAAGTACAGATTGTTTTGTCCGTGTGGAGAGCCCCACTGACAATGAAAAAAATACATGAAGAGGAAATCAAGTGGGGTAAAATCCTAAAATATTTTGCATCACCCAATGAGGCAGAAGAGTCATTTACATCAGTCTCTTAAGGTGGCTTAGCACAGATGCGGTGTCGGACACGAGTGAGATGATATCAGCGGTGTTGGACACAGTTTCAAAGTACTTATCCCGGGCTTTTAGCGTACTTTCTGGCGTACTGTATCTTGCGCTTTAATATAACGCGATCTTACACGTGCGTCATTTTTATATTCACGCATAAGACCATGCGCGTTACTACTGACGACGCAGTGCTCAAAGCGCACAGTGCTTAAGGTGTTACTCATTGCTAAAAAAATGCCAATTTTTTGCTTAATTTTGCTTTATATCTCAAAAAGTAAGTCGGTGACCATATTTTTTTATTACATTTTTTCAAAGAACTATATAAGGACCAAAACATACGTGAAAAAGAGAGAAAAAAATAGAGCCGTTTTTTAATTATAAGTGTTTTTGTCCGATTTATTTTGATTTTACCATAGAGGTCAATGGTAAAAAGTGGTAAAACATAGTGTTTTTGAAGTGAATTTTTCTCAAAAACTAAGTCGGTGACCCCCATTTTTTATTTCAGAAATGTGATCAGCACATATAAAAACACCATATATCAAAAAATAAGAAAAATAAATGGAGGAATTCTATGTGTGCTAAGCCACCTTAAGGCAAGCATTTTGAAGTTACAGTAATTTAAAGGAATATGGCATCATCCTATATTGCGTCATAGCACCCTTAGATAACTAGATTACCTTAGGTAACTCCCATTTTTTATTGCTGAATTTTAAAGTTCAGATTATAAGCATTTAAAGCAATACTATAAGATTTGGTCAAAAATATTTTATAGTAAAAGCAGCATAAAATGAAGGAATGTGACTATCTGAAACCGTTTTCAAGTGCATTTTGTCACCGAAAAATGGATAAAATGCACATGCATGCTTTCCTATACAAATACATGTGGAATTAATTTGGGATCCCGAATTTAATTCAACAAAAGGCCATAACTAAAAAAGAAAGCATGTTTAAGTCAAATCATTTGGCGGGTATTAATATCTGCTCAAAACAAACCAAATAAGCTAAAAAAAAATCAAAATTCATGGGTGACAGGGGGCGCTTCATTTTTAACACTTTATAGTATTGCTTTAGCTGAGAAAAAAAAATGAAAAACTCTGTTGGTAGGAACTTATCACTGTGATCATTTAAAGTCTCATACACAGTCATTTTAAGACAGAACAGATGAGCATGAATTATAAATTTCTTGAGATATTAATAGTCCACCATTCATTCTGCATTGATCGCTCTCTTCTGAGTACAAAGGCTGGTTTTATTAACGTTGAAGAAACATCTTGAAAACATTCATTTCCCTCTCAATCTTGCCCAGATATGCCTGATTTTGCCGAAGCGCGTCGCATATTAATACAATTTTGAAGGAAATTGCAATATTGAATGCTATATTTATAGTTGTGCTATTGATCATACAGTGTAATATGCATTTGTAATTATGTTCTTTTTATCATTTTAATGTTCACATTGTTCAACAAAAATATGGATTTGTAAAGGCCCCTTGTATTGAATGAAATATATGTTGCCGTGCATGGTGTATAAAGAGTTTAAATTGCAGTGCCAATTTTCTTATTTGACCAAAAGATGACATCAAGATTACTTAAAATTTCCAATGTGGATATCAACTTTCTATACTGATTTGGGTAACTTAAAATGGGGTCTATTTGCCAATTATTTGTGGCCTCACTGTTTATAATGCATGCAGGTCGGTGATGCACTAACATATTTCCCCTCTCTGGTTTGTAGATGTAAATTTATAAGATCTGAAAGCACTGTGCAGTTCTTTTTCTATATTGAATGTACAAAGTAAATTGTTCCATTATCTGAAATCAAACTCTTTTTCTTCAAATTGACACACATCTGACCGGACATTTAGAGTATTGGCCACTAGTCTATACCTGCACTATTTAATAACGTGACTGTCAAAATTTGTAGTCTAACTTGTAAGGAACTGTCTTTTTTTTAAGAATAAAATCCATTTATTTTCAGGGATTTCCCATAGAAGCGATATCTCCATTAAATTTCTTTAAAAGATTAGTATTTTAGATTTATTTGTGCTGATAACGAATCTAAAATAAAAGGATAGATCACCATGCTCATTTTTGAGATACAGACATTTCAAAAAGTACATATTTATATTCCTCCAAAATTCAAAAAAGTTGATAATATGTGTTTGTAAAATAGTAAATGCCCTGTTTTTGCATACTTAAAATACTGAAATAAAAAATAGGGTCACCATATTACTTCAGGAATACTGACAAAAATGGACATTTTTCAATAAAATTTCATTACTTTGACAGCACATCTGTATCTGAATAATTGCCCGCATATTATGCAGTGATGCAGTATGTGATTAACCAAGCGCGTTATTAAAGTGTGCGTTCAATATGCCGATATATCGATTATTCTGTTGTGATGGTCGCAACGACACATCATTTTGAGTTAGATATAACTTTTCTTGCATCAGACCATCCTGGCAATATGCAAATGTTTCGTGCTACATTATGACAAATCAAATCTACAAATGATTGATTGGCTGCCGCAGCTACAAGCTAAAATGTGACACTTACTCTGAAACCACCTTTAAGCTAGGATTCCTTTTATCCTTTCCGATGCGGATGCGGTGCGTTTTGCACTGTAAGGGTACTAGAAGTAGTGTAATTTAAAGCATATGATTAAATAGGATTAAGTTGAAGCTGAGATTCAATTTTGACCGTCTGTTTTCAATGCGATTCTGCATGCGTTTTCGCATGCGGTATGTTTTGAAATGATATAATGGTTTTCAACGAGAGTGATTCCTTTTATTCGGTCCGTTTGCGGTGTGGCTATCCGGAAACCCATGCGTTTATTTGAATCAGTCCCTGGAGTGATTCATTTGTTTTGAATGCGTTTTGACTTTTCATACAGAGAAGATGATGACATGGAACCGCATTAAAAACACACAGTCAAAATTGAATCTCAGCTTCAACTTGATTAGGTCCTGATACCATTCAATCGTGTGCTTTACATTGTACTATTACCAGTATCCTTACAGTGCGAAACGCACCGCAACTGCACTGCAAACGGATAAAAGGAATCCTAGCTTAAATCCCTTTAATACATTTCCAACCATTCTATATCATACCTGTTGAAATATGACTAGTTTCTTTACCTAGCTGTACCAGACAAGCCATACCATGTATACCATCATGTATAATGGTCTGCTGTACTTCATCATCATTGCGCTGCTGAAATCATTTTGACAGGATTGAAAAGGATAGTCTGCATTTTCTATGAATTGAAATTGCAGATGAGTCTATGAATAGTCCGTAATCTGTGCACTGTGTTATTATATCTTATGCTGCGTTCATACTCGTCTAGTTTGTAACTTTGTCACTGTGCGACGTATATTTTTTTGCAAAAGCTTGCAAAACGTGTCGCTTCTAATTGTCGTAGCCGCAAAGCTACTTGTCACTAGCACTGAGATAATTGATATCAGCAAAATGTTGTCGCATGGCAAGATTTTTTGAGCTAAAATGAATTCACCTTTCAAACCGACATGAAGCAAAAAACCTTCAAATCTACAAAATGGGAATGCTGCAAAAGTATGAAACAAAGTAGATGACAGAGCTACAAAGCTGCAAAGCAACAATAAGTATGAACGTAGCTTTAGCATTGTAATTCTAACTGCCCACCCATGTATCTTGATGTATATCTCTTTGTATCTGAAACAACTCAACACTGTCAAATATATTTTAACATAGAAATTAAGATTTTTAATAATTTAAGATTCAGTTGAAGCCTAGCTAATTCTAGTAGTACATAAGTGGACATTTTACATGAACGATGTAGAAAACTAACTCTGCGTTGACGCAAGTGGTGTTGCCTTTTTTTATCAAAACTGCTCATATCTCCCATCTACACATGCTTGGTTTGTTTGCGTCGAGTCAGAATTCAGCTTCAAAAGGATGCTTATTGTAACCATTCCCTTTCCTATGATATATTTTGGGCTTTTGCAGCACCTTTACTAAACTATAAGATTAATAGTTTTCATAAATTTTCCTGCAAATGCATGATCAACATACCTGATAGGTGTATGTCATCGACAGGACAAAAACTCATTGAATAAAAGTCTACTATAGCCAGGGAATAAAACACCAGATGAGAGACTTGATTTCACACAAAACCAAATCAATGGTGAGATAGCTTGGATATAGCTTGGATATCGATAAGATGGTATTTCCTTTCATGCATCTTTTACACCATAGTCATGGCTTAAATACATAAGTTTGTCATGTGTGTTGTATAGAGCCGTGTTTTATTCCCCGCTAACCAAATAAATGGAGAGACGGACCGCTAGATCAATGAAATGTGTAACCCCTTTAGCATTTCTTTGAAACACCCAGTTAGCACTTGGTATATTATCCTGTACTTATAAATTTATAGCTACAAAGCTAGGTTTAAGTTTAGAAACATGATTTTTCTAGTAATAATGAAGTACTAATACTGGATGACCTGCGCTATCTACTGAAGATAGCATAATTGTTTTAACAATACAGAAGCTATTTAACAGCACTGAACTGCATTATTTTTTCTTCAGTTTTCAGTTAGGATTTATTTACCTATCTGAAACCCTGCTAGGATTAAAAGTAGATTTGGGATTTATCTTTGTAGCTAAATTAGTTTTTTAAATCCCTTTCTTTAATATGTCATTATGTTTTCAACCGCATGAATAACGTATTGAACGCACTTCTAATGAACACATGATGAACAACAATGAATAAAAACAGACAATAGTTTGCTTAAGTACGTTAGATGTATGTTTGGTTCTCTACGATAATGTGTGAACACTCCAATAAGAATGAGAAAAATTAACATAGTGGCAAGCATTCCAAATTAAAATGTTTCTCATTGGAGAAATATGAAGCAGTGAGCAAATCTTTTCTTCAGAATAATATCCACAGTGCACTGGTCAAAGACAGATTTAAGATTATAATGAAATATCCAAGGTTTTTATGGTAAATAACAATAACCAAAGAAAGTAATGTACTATGAATGATCAAAATCCATTGAATTCAAAAAGATGACCTGATTTATATTAAGAATATTTTGACCTAGAACTACATCAATTGCCCTTAAAATGTCAATCTGAACTGTCAACCCATTACAGCCCCACTTGTGAACTAAGAATAGCAACTGTCAATATTTTGTCAATATGTAGAGCGTTTTATGCACACATATAATGACCATTTCAGTTTGTTAGCCTTTAGAATTATTGATAGCTCAAGGCCTTGTTCTAACGCTTGTACACATGAATACTATCGCCAGATTTATGTAGCGTTTCCTTGATGTCATTTCACATGACCATACACTCAGTTCACTTTCAGCCAAATATCCTCGGGATAGTTGACAACGTTAGGCTGCAGTTGAGTGCCAGTGATATTTTGATAGAGATTTAA
The DNA here is from genome assembly GCA_000969725.1 of Ophiothrix spiculata. Classification (NCBI taxonomy): domain Eukaryota; kingdom Metazoa; phylum Echinodermata; class Ophiuroidea; order Amphilepidida; family Ophiotrichidae; genus Ophiothrix; species Ophiothrix spiculata. Next base: position 49,449 of record JXSR01S000948.1, on the reverse strand, counting down.
GGGAGCAATAGATCTATATTTAATTTATTTTGACTTCATAGCTTGTTCAGAATGCTATATTATTTGCTATGCTGCAAGGTCATCAGAAATGAAGAGAAATAAAATGCTGGAGTTTTTAATAATGCTAAATATATAACACATATTCCCATAATTGGATTCAGGGATACAAGATTGCATGTGATAAATTATTTGGTATATTTTATATTTGACCAGCGACCATTTTCATAAGTATTAAACATGTGCACACTTTTACTGTTCATTATAAGGACAATTAATGTCTTTAATACATCTTAATTAATCGTTGTCGGTAGCAAGTTCCATGAAAAGCAGCATCACCAACTTAGATCGCTCGAAAAACTTGTGTGCTCTTTTGTGCTCGGGTGGTTTGATTTGACTTTAGTTCATTTTATTTGTATGCTCTTTTAATGATTTCTTGAAATTGGCTAAATCCTTGGATTCAACAATTGTCTGAGGTAGTCTGTTCCAGAGGGGATCGTTGAAGGGAAAAATGTATCCCCTGTATATAGCTGATTTTAGATTATATCTGCTAGAGATGATTGAAGACAGCGGGTGGTGTTGCACAATAGTAGACCCAATTTTTTTTATGGGAACTTAATCCCAGTCCTTAATATGGGAAGTCCATTCCCAAAATCCACGGTCCTTAATATGGGAAGTCCATCCCCAGTCCATTGTCACAGGAACTTTATCCTTGGTCCATAGTAACTTTTTATTGTAAATTAAGTCATATTCAGTCCATAATGACTTTTTATGGGAAACCTTTTGACTGGATGGTACCAGGTAAGAGAAGATGGCGTGTGTATCCCATCATGCATTGCTTTCTATGGGAAATATTGTACAGGAAGTCATGTGAATGGTGATGAAACATACCCAAAATGCAATATTACAATAATTAACTTTGATTTATGGGCATTTCATCACTACTAACATGATTTCCTATAAAAACAATCCCACAGGAAGCAATGCATGATGGGATACACACGATATATTCTCTTGTACCAGTTAGCCAACTTATATTATGCCATGTAATCTAGTATCACTCAGTCAAATCACAGAGGTATTTTATGTGGTATATATATATAATACTTTTTAGTTTTCCCCCTTTTCAGCGAGAACTATCATTTGTGGGCTGCTCTGGCAAAATGAGAGGAAAGTCGCAATTCTACATTTTGGATAAATGGCATCTAAAGTAAAAATAGGATGAAAAAGTCAAATTTCGTTTTTTGACATAAAACAAACGCCTTCATGCATAAGAGTTACCTATACTTAAAGTTTTGAAGGTCATCTTTGCCTCAAAGTGCAATTATTCACGGTTAATTGATTGCATGTTGCTATTAAACACTTTTAAACATCAGTATCTTTGAAATCGATTTGCAGCAATATACTGTAAAGCATGAAAATTTCACTAGCATTTTAATTTCGCTTATTTCGCTAGTATCACAATTCGCTAAATTAAAATGCCGCTAAAATAATTGTTAACATAGCATTGAATAGCAAGATGATTCAAATTAGTGAAATTAAAATGCA
>JXSR01S000947.1:3105-13168 GCA_000969725.1 Ophiothrix spiculata | reverse complement strand
GATGCGTCACAAAAAGGAAATCTTTTAATAGTTTGATTAATTCATTTCTACAGCATTTAATAGTTTCTGTTCTCATAAATATTATTGTGGTATATTTTTACACTACTTAAATGGCTCTTCAGATGTGTCATCATTTTTGAGGTTAGCAGATAATCAAGTTATAATACAAACAATATCATAAATATTTTGAGGAATTTATATCTGAATTGAGTGACAATTTGACACAAAAACGGAATATATGAGGGAAATGAGACTTCCTGTGCCAAATTATATCTAAAAAATATCAAACTATACATTTTCATAATCTGCATTATAGCAGTATCATTAATTTGAGTCTAATTTTATTGAAATTGGAGCAGTTTGAAAATTTTATCCTAATACAAAAAGTCAATGAACTTTTCATTACCTTAACATTTATCTAAAACACGAAAAAGTATGTGAAGTTTTTGTAATTGCCTTTTTTGTTCCCCTTATGACAAAGGGAAGAATTTGACATTCATTGTAACTCAATTGGATAATTCTTACCATTCAGAGCCAAGTATATACCTTAGTCTTTGAATTTCAGGATCAAAGCGATATGTAAAAATGCATGGCATGTTTGTCTGAAAGCTTAGCCCTTCTATTTTCATTTGTCTGAATGTTATCCCTTCTATTATATTTCAAGTATAAATGGGAACGTTTCTTCATATTGTTACATTTCACCCTGCACTATCGAAAGGTATGGTATATTTACTCTGCGTGATGTTGCTTGCTATTTCTGGCTAATAAGGATCACAGGCCACGTAAATCCCATACTTGATAACAAGAAAGTAACAAGAAGCATTTTAGACAACTACGCATGACCGACAGCCAATAGACCAATCAGGTTCAAGCAGCCATATAAACACGTGCTGCCTTTGATCACGTTTTGCATACTTCGTATTTCCAGGTCACTAAATCTTTCCCAGTCGTTAAACCCCACCACTTGTCATTTTGAACTACAACACGTCGGATCAAAATGGTAGTGCTGTCCTTATATCACCAAATATATTACAAATGATGTTCTAATATCTATTTAGACCCCCACCAGAAAAAAGTCAAATTTCATATATAAAATTTATTCTGGACTCGGCAATCATCGTTTCCTCTCGCTCAACATATACTTAATATATAATGAGGTGTGATTGGCCAAGAAAGGAAATCACTATGCGTGTGCAGTTTACCACTGTAATTTTCACTTTCAGGCCGAGTAGTCGTTTTGTTAATGTTTGCAACTCCAGCTGATGATATACATAACCATCATGATTCCTGACAAAAACAAAAACCAAGCACCAAGTGCTCGGTTATTTATGCAAGCTGCATTAATTTGTTTTAACTAAAACAAAAACGCCACGTGACAGAAAATCGATTTTGCAAATTACGTTGTCTGCAACAGATGGCGAATGCCTAGTTATTCTACAACGTGGACAATTAAAGGAATATTCTTAAACCCTTTTTCAAAATTGAGCATTGTTTTAATGGATCTAATGTGGTAATTCTGCCCGGGGGCACTCAAGTATAATTCTGCAGGCAGAGCGCGCGTGAACAAGAAAAAGGTGTGTTAGGGCTGTTTTTGAGGACAAGAGGGTGAATCAGGTAATACGGTTTAGGGTATCTAAAGCAGTCATTTTAGCTCATTTTCAAGAAATAGGGTACTTTTTCAAACCCTAGTGTTAAAACGGAAACGGTTAATTCCCGATTTAGGGTGTGAATGGGGAAAAAAGGGTATATTTTTGCTTCAGAAACAATCACCCTTTAGGGGGTGTTTTGAAAAACTGTGGTCACGCTATCCCTGGAGAAATTCGAGTACTATTCTAGTACAAGATTGGAATGTGCACATTTGGAGCATCATTCGAGTATACTTTAAATACAATTCTAGTACACTTTAAGTATAATTCCAGTACAAACAATTTGTACTAGAATAATCGTACTTAAAGTGTACTCGAATGATGTTCCAAATGTGCACATTCCAATCTTGTACTCGATTTCTACCAGGGATGCCTGCAACATTATACTTGAGTGGGCCCGGGTAATTCTGTTACCAGATTAGCATCATTTGCCAACTTGAAACCTAAAGTGATATAAAACAATATAAAATTAAAACATGCTTCACTGAAGTAAGACTTTTTTGGCAATATGATTTTTTTTTATCTCTTAGAATCAGATATTTCAAAGCCTCGTTAGGATAAGATATTTCAAAGCCTTGTACTACTTTTTGAAACCTTTTAAATTTTCAATAGCAATATACAGTTTTACATTAAATACACTAAATGTACGATCTTTTAAGCTATACTAACTTTAGATCATTAAAATTAAGACATTGACATTATTTTATTGTTATTTATTTCTATAAGTTCGATATATTTTTTCTATACTTTCCACTTTGATATTCTAGTTGCCTAATCAGCAATGATAAATACATATACTGTACATGTATTTTTATATGGCTAATAGACCAATCCTATAATTGACATACTCCCGCCGTTGATAAGGTAAATCCACGGAACCGGACGGAGAATCGGAACTAAGAACGAGGCCAAGTATGATAATATCCAACTTGGCCTCCTGCTGAGTTCCGATTCCCCGTCCGAATCTGTGGATTTACCTCATCAACGGCGTAAGTATGTCAATTATAAGAATTGTCTGTAGTATTGCTAATAATTGTGTAACTTATTGATTGTTATCTTTATCATTGTGAGGCTTATTAGTTGCTACCTTTAGCAGGCTATTATTCAACATTTTACGTTGTCTATATGTTTTATCTTCAAAGGAAAATAAACAAACAAACAAATAAATATATAAACAAAAAACAATTAAAGTATGATATATCGTACATCATTGAAAGTTAAAAACGTAAAAATAAATAAAAAATAAATATTCTGAACTAAAATTGGCGTCTTTTGGCGCTTTGCGAAATTAATCGATAGATCTTACTATAATGCGAAAGGTAATGGATCATAAGTCATGAATTGGTCATGCCAATACGGGGGAGATGTAGGCCTATTGTAACATAAAAACGCTATATTTGTAGTTCAGTGTAGTTTTATTCAAGAAGTTTAATACCTACTGCAACAAGTTTGGTGTCATAATTTAATTGTCTTTCAAATGCAAAAACTGACAATTGAACAGATATTATGAGATTCATGGTGCAAAAAGGGTTACCAGTCTTTCGAAAATCATCACGCCTAAAGTTGAAATCCTACAAGAATAATTGTTCGCACGCTTTTTATTGACAAACGAAAATAACTCTCCATGCCAGAAAATCAATGGTAGGTGATGTATTGAATATAGTTGGACGAGGTTAAACTTTATAATTTTCAAGGTATTTCCCCGATTAGTTCCAAGAATGTTAAAAGGTTAAAATGTTCATGATAAGTTTTGTACATTGTGATAACGTCGATGAATAACAAAAATGATTTGGTTTTAATGCATAATACCATAATTGCACGGATTAACAGTGACAAATAAACCTAAATCTTATTGGACCAAGTTAATTATTGAGATGTTTGATGTTTGATCACCATGTAAACCAAAAAAAAGCAGGAAAAAGGTCATGGTAAGCAGAAAGTTGAGTTATAATTGTGTCTCAAGCATCTTCTTACTTCTAACTATTGTGCAGACATACGTAGAAATCACCAAATATGTTATGCAGGCACATAATTCTTTTAAAAAAGGAATAAAATTTTAACCACCCTCTTCTTTTTTTTAATCGGATGGACATTTAGTGAACAGTTCTATTTTCTTATTGATAGCCCTATGTGTCATTATTATAAATTAGTTCTGACTGCGCCATCTATTTTCCACTGGCCATACTGAGCAGCAAAATCCTCTAGCCAATGTTTTTAAAGAACACGTCTTCGGATGGAAATAATACAATTTTGCGTATTAAAAAACAAATTTAAGTATTCTAATGCTAAATTGTGCCTGATTGAAAAGCATAATCTCAAGATTAGTCTAAAATGGAACATGAATCAAGTTCTTTCTGACACTTTCTGCGTACACGTTAAAAAATAATTACTCAAAACTGAGTAAAATCTTACTCTTTTCCGTAGTAAAAAGGGGAATACTCCATTTTAGAGTAATTGGTACTCAAATGTGGATGATTAACATTTACTCAATTTGTTGATTGTCAATTTGGAGTAAATCTGACTAATCTGTTGAGTGAAATGTTAATTCATCAGCAGTGGTTATTTTTTCGTATTGGTTATTTTGACATCTAAATTACTAATTACAGTCTTGCAACAGCCAATATTTCAGTCATAAGAAGAACAGCAACTCTGAATATGTTCTACAGTTTCAGCCATTTTCCAGTCTGTTTCTTGTCTGTATTTTCTTTCAGTGTGGTAAGGATTCGTCTACAGATCGAAACTGGTCGAGTCATATCCATAGTCTATAAGGACAGCGGAATAAACACAAATTTACAAAAAATTCCATGCTACAACAATTTAGATCAACATTATCAATCACAAACAAACAAATCACTCCCTCCTGCAAATGCAGGGAGATCGTATTCTACAACGTGGTAGAAACGGAACGGAACGCACGCATGGTAATACATCGCGTATACCGTGCGAAATTCCCGGGGCAAAATGATGTCTCGAACTGCCTCTGCCTGGCACGTCATTCAGAATAAGCTTACACAATTCATATCCCCGCTTCATATCTAGGCTTACATGTAGGCCCTACACACACATTTCTGACAGTATGCTTTCAAAAACCATAAGATTAAAATATTCTAGCATTACCTTTGAAACCGGGGATCAATTCAACCATAACCAAGAACAAGACCAAGATTTGCTCACAATCCACATCGAGTTCGCCATCTAGTGGTGCACGTATCTCTCTGGCCCTACGCTGTTGGAAGATTAATCCGAACTACACCAAAGAGTAAGACTTAGTCCAATACATGCGTAATTCACCAAATATACCCCAAATTTACTCCCGAAAGTAGTAAAATGAACTTTGACGTGTTAGTTTTAATCATTCAATTGACATATTTTTAATCTATATCTTGGAGTAACTTTTACTATTCCAATTGAGTAACCTCAAAACCGATTTTTACTCAATTTGGAGTAAATGTTAATCATTTTTCTTACTCAACCTACTTTACTCGGCATGAAATTACTCTTAGTATTTACTGTGTATCAAAATATAAAAATCGAAATGTACACAGATTAGTAAAAGGTAAAGAGGACTGCGATCAAATGCATAGGTAGAAAAACAATCTTATTCATATATACTGCATATAGTGTAGGCTATTACAGAATTCATAAACTGGATTCCTAATAAAGCGTTTAAGGCACTTCAAAAGGTTTCGATTACATTTAATTATTTATTTGTAATGTTTGCCTAATTTGAAAAAAACACGACAATGAATTGTAATACAAGTGATATATCATTATGTCAGTATCTGAGGTAAAATGTAAGGTTTTTGTCACGCAAGGCATAAAATCATGAAAAATGAAGATAACTTTGGTGACACAATACGATATCCGGGACGATATCACGTATTTGTGAGGAAAACGATGATTATAACGATATTTCTGAGGGGGACAGCTCGCTAGTCCGACAACTCGCTAGTCCGAAAGCTCGCTAGTCCGAAAGCTCGCTAGTCCGACGGCTTGCTAGTCCGACAGCTCGCTAGTCCGAATTTTAATTTAGGCTCGCCAGTCCGAAAAATGAAAAAGGCTCGCTATTCCGAATGTTAAAAACGGCTCGCCTGTCCGAATTTAAATAACAGCTCGCTAGTCCGAATTCTAAAATAAGCTCGCAAGTCCGAATTTGCAAATAGGCTCGCTAGTCCGAATTCTGAAAAAGGCTCGCTAGTCCGAATTTTAAAAACAGCTCGCTAGTCCGAATATGACAAATTGTGTGCATATTTCTATTACAGTTTTTCAAAATTCGGACTAGCGAGCCGTTTTCAACATTCGGACTAGCGAGTTGCTTTTAAAATTCGGTCTGACGAGCCTATTTTCATATTCGGACTAACGAACCTTCGGACTAGCGAGCTGTTTTTTCGGACTTATATTTTCCCTATTGAATAACGTTTCGGACTAGCGAGCCTTCGGACTAGCGAGCTTTCGGACTAGCAAGTCGTCGGACTGGCGAGCGGACCCCATTTCTGAGCTTTCTCAACGTCATTTTGTGATGTTCATAAAGCCTCATCTGTGATGTGTAATGCATTTTTTTTATGTAGCATTATAAATTAGAGTATTCTAATTTCATCTTTTCAAAGTACTCATCTTAGTTTTGATATTTTTACATGAGGTTTTAAAAGTATATTGTTTTGTGATAGTACATGTATGAAGCTAATATGTAATATCGACAAGAACTACAAACATGGTTATGAAATAGATCGTATATGTCTTTGATAGTCTATACCTCTTTCTTAATGATGTTATCTTGGGTACCTTAATATGAAGAGTTTGTTTCCAAAAGGGCCTAAATCCGCTTTTCATAGTTCTGAGAAAATCAGCAAAAACTTATTCCTTGTTATGGTAAAATCATTTTAAAGTTTTGACTGCATTAAATGTTAGGCGTTATACGTTAGCACCCTGACAAAACTGAAACCACTCACGGAAATCAGAGCTTTATGATATATATTTTTATAAAGAGTTTTATTTTCACTATGAATTAAAGCAAGTTCTGGGAAAAATAGTTTGGTTTCATGAAATTACTACTATAGTACTACATTATGGGACCAATAACTAAATTTTTACTCAAAGTTGATTTTTGTTCTTTTGGGGGATGCTTTCTTCATTTAGAGTTTATTTCCAAAAGGGCCTAAATCCATCTGAAAATCAGCAAACGGATAATTTCTTGTCATGTTAAATTTATTTTTGAATTTTTACTGCTTCACAAGTTAGGGATAGGTCCTCTCACTACAGTGACATCATTTATGGAAATCAAAACTTTATTGCTTATTTTTTATTGAGAGGTTTGTTTACACCCTAAAATGGATTTAGGCCCTTTTGGAAACAAACTGTAGTGGATTTAGGCCCTTTTGGAAACAAACAATTTTTGGGGAAAATGGCTTGGTTCCATTAAACTACTACTATAGTACTATACTATGGCCCCACTAACTCAATTTTGACCAAAAGTGGATTGAGGCTCTTTTGGAAACAAACTCTTCATATATAGAATGACAACATTAAATTTAAGAAGGATGGGATGATATAGTTAAGACAAACAAAATTTACTAATTGTGTACTGAATTTAACTCCAGTCAAAAAATATTGCGAAAAATGTATGCCACAAACATTGCTGATGCCAAATATTTGCAAAGATGGTAAATAATGTTTTGTTAATTTAATGTGAATAAGATATTAAAATAAATTTGCGTTATGTTTTAATTGAATTGAAAATGCTAGGTGAATGACTACAATATTTTTGAACTCCATAAGCACATCTCAGAATCGTTGTTTGATGCATATTTTGCGTTTGAGACTAAGAGGCTGTGCAAAATTGACATAAAAAGTCAAAGTCGGTCAAAGCAAGCAAATCGTGTAAATAGAGCATAGGTGCAAATACTGTGTTTACATTGAATGATATTTGCATCTTTATTGCTCTTCTTTGTTACGACATTGAAAATTGTTATTGTGATGACCTTTATCGATAGTCTCAGATGACATCATATATTCTTTATTCTATCATAATATTCTTTTAACCTTGTTTCCAATTAAATCATTTGAAAAGATTATATGAGACCTACTGAATCGCCGATGAAGATGTTGTAAAACAAGGTGAGGAGGTAAATTTCCTTCAGTTTTAATCGTTAAACCACATCATTCTTATAAAGACACCGAAAACAACGTTTAATTGCGATTTGAGTTTCACTATTAATTGCAAATTATTGATGAAATGAAAATATGGCATATCATACAAACATTTGAAAGCTAAAAACATAAAGAATTTTATGTAAGTCTAAAGTTTTGATCCAAACACACACACAAACAATTACCTCGTAATTTTCAGATGGCACTGCTCTATCTTTCATCAGCAATTAAGTGATGCAGTCGCAACCATTTGCTGATAAACATATGGAGTAGTACCATCCGAAAATTATGAGGTAATTATTTCTTATTTCTTGTGTTTGGATCAAAAGTTAAAAATCTTCAACCTTACGGGTTCTTAAATGAAATACAATAAATACACTGATATATTTTAAACTTTCTTTAAACTTTAATATTTGTTTTTGGTTTAACTTTCAAACTTGCTTGTTGTCTTAAAATACTACTTTTAAATAACTTACAGATACCGCTTCAAGAACCGCGCGATCCTAGGATATTATATTCGACGCTATAGTCCGTTATTAATCCACGGCACAAAGTCATATATCACAAGTCCCGAAATCCACTTGGAAAAATAGTTCCACAATATTCCTGACGACCTCCAACGGCGCTGCAACAGTCACAACGAAGCTCTGCTTGGCTTTATAAAATATTTCACAAGCTGGATCCAACGCACATAAAATTATCCACTCTGATAATGCTCCACTGTCTCTTTAACACAAATATCTCCAACTCCAACAAGGTATCGCCAATCTCCATTCAAAATGTCTCTAAACTCCAATCTCCATTCGTATGTATAATAACTCGCATCCAACAAAATGTAGCTTTCCAACCAGCACCGACACCGTCAATTTCACATCTAAAGTTTTAGCTATCGACCTATCGCCGACAAAGTCAAATCAACTTCTGTCCCTAAATCACTTTTCTTGGGCTCATTAATCATTACATTTGCATTAAATTCCCCCACGACGTCATCATTATATCTCACATAGTAAATAGTACAGTTTTCAATGTGAGGGATTTTCCAAGCATAATTATATATTCAAGTAAACAAGTCTATTTCTGTAAACTTTGGTGAAATTCCCAATCTCAGTTAGATCTGATTGGTTACTTTAATGTATGCAAATTTGATAGGTTCATGCAATCATGCCTATCTATAGAATTGGAAATCACCTTAAAATTGCAAAATAAGATTCACCTTGAAAAAGTCCCTTTCTGTGGCAATCACAAGATCTCAATAATTAAGTTTCACTAATTAGATAATTAATAAACAAAAACAAACAATTCAGTTTCACATAACAACCAACACACATGAACTTTCATGAACATAAAGAATTATGTTTTGAAATTGCGAATTTTCGCTCAATTTGTTAGCACTCATTTCATATAGTAAAAGTTAACTTGCAAAACGGCTTACGTCCATTTTGCACTTTTTGAGAAAAGGGGATAAAAATGCTAGGACATCAAAATATGTCGCAAAATTCCTGGTACTGATTTTAGTAATTCTTTGCTAATATGTCTTTAAAAATAAGGTGTAATTTAGATAATTTATCAAATGTTTTTTTAATAATTGGCCCTTGATTTTTTGTTGAAAATTGATGTAAGCAGTTTTGCAGGACAATTCATCAAATTTCAACTTTTCCATTCCCATTCCATTTTCCATTCTTTATTAGGCTTTGATATACTTGCTTGCTTGCTTGCTTATGTCGAGTGGTGTCCTAGAACTGTGATGGATCTCCATAACTTCCTGTCCTTCATGGCCGCCTGGAAGTCCGGTGTCGGCTTGAATTCCGGTGTCTTCACTGAAAATTTTGTTTCATCATTTGACAAATAATAAGTTGTCATGAAAATGGTCTAGTATGACAAACTATAATTTGTCGTGGAATTCGTCATACAAGTATTGAACGACGAATTATAATTAGTCATGAAAAACGGTCTAGTATGACGACTTTCTCATGACAATTAGTCATGCTGAAAAATTGGTTTGTCATGAGAAAAAAATAATTTGTCATGCATAAAAATTAATTTGTCATGCAAGAATAATAATTTGTCACTTAATTTGTCTAGCGACACTAGTTTTCAAGAGGTTTTGTTTTCGGTAGACTAATTCCATTTAGGTATAGCTCAATCCATGTGAAATCAACGAGACGAAACACTCAGGTTCTGCTTGCAGGTTTTGCAATGGCTGTCTTGTCTAGTCCATCCAGATGGACCTCGCAAACGTCGCCGACGGCGCTCGCTTGTGAGGTCCATCT
>JXSR01S000946.1:85129-96519 GCA_000969725.1 Ophiothrix spiculata | reverse complement strand
TAGCGTATTCCTTGTTCAGGAAGGTGGTGTGTTCCTGTGTAATTTTGATTGATAGAATTATAGATATAAATGCTATTTTATATCCTTCCTTTTCATGTTCAGTATGAACATGCAAATTCCTGATCAGGGCATGCATGGGAGAGTGATGGTGTAATATGTTATCTGTGTAAGGCCAAGTAAAAAAAATGTGGGTTTCTCATCCCGCCCTCCTGGATTTTTGAATTTTGAATATTTTTATTATTTTCCTTACTTGTTCCATATCTTTGTTTCTGAAACTGTTGTACTGGAGAAATATATATATTTACAGTCCCACTGCTTAATCCGAATCCTCATAGGATTTTAGGTTAATTGACATATTCAGTCAGGGAACAGTTTCTTTATGTGGAAAATCGACCTGTTAATCGGGACGTTACTTCTGATAAACAGGATAATTTTCAGCAAGATACATTAATTTGCTAAAAATTGGCCTCCAAATATGATGATATTTAAAGTTAATTTTGAGTATGTGAATTACGAAAACGGACAAGAAAACTCAAACCGTAATCCCAATTTCTGTTGAAAAACTCTACAAACAAATTTTAATCCATTCAAGAGGCCTCTTGAACACTTTAACTCTGGTCCAACTTTTTGTCAGCTCATGCTGTTACCAAACATGAATTTTGTACTAGTATTTTGCTTGAAATCGGGATAACTGGTTAATTTGGGACATTTTTGCTTCACCCAAGGTGTCCCAGTTAAGCGGTGTCATACGATTTTGAAGTGTTTGATACTCATTAATAAACACATACTGTAAAACAAGAAATATTTGCGGAAAGAAAATTTTGCGAATGTCAGAATCTGAGGTTTTTGGCGGCATTTTAATTGTACATTATTGGCAACAAGTTAATTTTGCGATTTTGGGGTATTAGCGAAATAAGCGAAATTGAAATTGCTAGCAAATATTTCTTGTTTTACAGTACTTTCTTCAAGCTACAGGAAAAGCAATTTTGGAAATATCAAAGAAGTGTCTCTCCATTTTTTAGATCTTTATCCATTTGAATATGAATTTTATACAGAAATAAATGTATTATAAATTATGGAAAAATAATAAATAATAATGACCTCTCTTGTCAAATTTTAGAAAAGTCAAGATGAGAAACACATGATTTATTTTACTTGGCCTATTATTAATGATTTGATTTAATATGGGTAAATTTTATATATTTTTTACAATTCAAGACTGCATGTTGTTTGCAGTGCCAAATACTAACTATGCGCATCTTTTTTCTCCATTTCCTCTCCTTTTTTCCCCTTCATCACCTTTTTATCACTACTACTTTCGATTCCATCATCCACCTTTCTCACACCATTCAAATCTTGGACTGGACGGCTATAATTCTGTGCAACAGGTATCTGTATTTTTTCTGAGCAGTATGGGCTCATTTGCTCTGTATACAGTAGATACAAACAGGTAAGGAGTTTTTAATTTGAACAAAATGCCAATTCCCATCCCTTTATTTGTATTTTGGGTTGTTAAGCTTTCTAACAAGATTTTTATTTCTTTTCAGCTTATTATATGCATGTTTCATATTATTAACCAGGTGACTGCCATGTAAGCTTACTGCCATGTCTTGCTTTCCTTTCCAACATTGTATTTGTTTGCATGAGTCATTTACACATGTACAACTGTACCCAATGTGTTTTGTTTATTTATCTATTCAAATGTTTGTAGTTACAAATGTGTATATGCTTGCATGCGCATGTTTAATTAAGGCATATACATGTATGCTTTTGTACATATTTTGGTATTTGAAATGTCTCATGTACATGTATACAGAATAAAAAACATGAAAATGGACTTTTTCATTATAAAGCTAAAACAAAAATATATATTTTTTTATTTTTATTTCAAACTCTAATTTCGGCCTGCAAGTCAAATTGCTAGAATTTTACATTATTAAAGGGGCAATTCATGATCCCCTTTTCTTCCTCAAGGTCACCTCTATTAAAATTTTTGGCTAATTAGAATCCTTCACTGATGTATGTTACAAAGCCAGAGTCATTCTTGCAAATCTATTTGCATTCCTGAGAAAATCCAGAAAATGTGTCGCCACAATAAGGCCAAAAAAATTAAATTGTTATGTTGCCCTCAGCGACCGACCCTGTACAAAAATTTAAAAAAAATATATATATTAGGGTCGGGAAAGCACCAAATTTTGCTCAGATTGGGTGCTTTTTGTGAAAATATTTTGAAAATAGTGGAAAATGCACCCAAATTTGGTACTTTAGGTGCTTTAAAAAAAATAATAAAAAAAAAAATTATTTCCCGACCGACCGACTCAATTTTTCAGAAATCCCACTTGAGGGCAACACAACAATTATTTTTTTTGGCCTAATTACAACACAGTAGCCGGGCACAGTAGCCTAGATAGAGATTTTTTAAAACACTTGTAAAGCTCCTAACTTGAAAATGGTAAATCCGAATCAAGTGAAATTTTCAGAATGCATTTATTTTGTGTTCATCTTTTAATCTCTGGAGAAACAAGATGAGGCTATAATCAAATGACAATCATGAATTGCACCTTTAAATTACAAACAAGCACAGTGCAATTTGTAGACTGCACCCCAATGAGTATGTGTCCGCTAAATATTGGAAATTGTATAGTATTATGTTCCAAATGTGCAGCTCAGGAATGTTGTACTAGAATTGTACTTAAGGTGGGTTGCAGTTTGTGGAATGAATTGGCACTCAGAATATCTAAAACACATACATTTTGAACAAAGTCCATTTTAATGTTCCTTATTCAATCCTTTTCTGAAATCTTTCTGCTAAAGTACCAATAAATGTGAACTTTATATAGTCAAAGAAAGATGGAGAGAAATGAAGCACATTGTTATGGTTGCTTAACTCATTTTTGTTGCATTAATGTGCCTTTTTATGTTTGCTTTTTCCCTTCCCTTATCCCTCCCGGTACATGTTATCCCAATACTTCTTCTGTAGGTGGTTCTAGTATTTGTTCTTAGTATCGGCTCATTTGTGACATATCTACTATCAGTTCACCAGTAAGTGGAAATAAGAAAAGATGGATTAATAGAAAGTTGGATAACTTTGTACCATCTTTTCCGTTTAAATGCACTATAGATGTATGCAGTGTTATTTTGATTTCATTGATTGTCCATGTTGCAGATACACTGAGAAAACTGATTTTGAGGGTTTTTTAATTTGACCTTGACCATAGAGAAAATGATTTAAAAGGAAAGTTGGTTCTTGCTTCGGATTAATTTCTTTATTTTGGCCCATTTTCCAAATTATAGAGGTGATTTGAAAACCCACTAGTGATCTGCAGCATGCACTATGAATATGTTTTTCAAAATCTACCATATGATGGCTAAAGCTCAGCACCATACTATAAAACAAATCTCACTGCTTTGATTTTGTGCCGCTCATTTTCATCTTTTCAGTCTCATCAAATAAAATATGTCAGGTTATTTTAGATCACAAACTTGAGATGACTAAATTCAAATAGGCCCCTACAACCCCTTTCTTCCCCAAAACAGAATGTAACAAGTAGAACTTGGGTGTACGTGATGCGTTAAATATGTCCTCGCCAAATGTGAAGATCAGTCATGCACATTGAGCTGAACTCCTGTGACCATCAATAACCCCTGATGACCTTCAAGTGACCTCCAAAAAATTGACCCCGATGACCTTTGATCCACTAACCGATACACATTTGGTATTTGGACGGTCAAGGGGCACCAACCCACCAAGTTTCAGGAACGTGTGACTCTTGGTCTCTGAGAAAATGTAGGTTGACATTTGGGTTAACATTTTCATCACGGACACATGGAGGGAGCCCATTTTATAGTCCCCTTTTCAAACTCGTTTGGCGGGGACAAAAATAAGTTTAACACCCAGGCTAATATCACATCAGCTTGATGCAACTAACACTAACCATGAACCTATTGTTTGATTTAGGTTTGCAGGGTTGTAAAGGCGAGGTCCGCACATTTGATTGATCATACCCATGCTACACACAGACCCTAGTTGACTGAACTTCCCTTAAAACGCCTAGGGGCCAATTGCTATTTATGGTCCCAGTTTTGGCCAGGTAGGGTCAAAGGTTCTGGAATTATGGCTGTAACCTTTAAATGACCTGGGATGACCTTAAATCAACTTTTTGTACAATTTTAAGATTTGATCTCAAGATTACCTTTGACCTTGGATAACCTTGACCAGACCCTGTAGAGTACTCTGGGGGCCAATTGCTGTACATGGTCCAAGTTTGGTCCACAAAAAAAGTACTGTCTTAGGTTCCAGAGTTATGGCCATGACCGTTTATTTATATGATTAGCCCAATATTGTCCATGTGGCACACCCACTTACTAGTGGCGTAAGTTAGACCATGTAACATTGAATTCATCATTTATTCAATTATTTTGTCCCATTTATCAATAAGTTTCACACGATTCCAAGTCACCTTATCACCATATAAGCTTTAAGATAAGATGGGATATGGGACAATTACGGTATTTATAATTACTCCCTCTTGAAGAATGTGAATTGCAATATCAGGGAAATTCAATTTATATCAACCTATCTTGGCCTATCTTAGCTATTTTATGAGGCTATTGCAACAACAATCTCTTATCTAGCAGGTGGGAGTTTTGTCTGACTGGGTTGATTCCTGATCAATATTTTGCTATATTTACTATTAGCTTGATCAGTAGCTGTAACCTTTGCTCTCTATGGTGAAACATGTGACTACTTTGGACATGTAGCACGTGTGATTTGATAAATGTGGTTGTTATTGCAGCCATCATGTTTCATTTGTTGCATCTAGCATTGTTTTATAGGAGGTCCATTTCAGTATAAGATTTTGCACCATTTAGAAAACAGAACGTTTCATATAGAAACATGTTTTTCTTATGCTGCAGTTATTACTTCTTTTATTCGCTTTTTATGGTGGTGGTGCCCTTTCTGTTTTTAACGGTCCCTTATCTGTCATTTGTACTTGTATTTGACTTTGCTTTACCCAAAATGACCTTGTGGTTCTTATCCACAACATGATCTGTGATTGCTGATTTGTAATTCATACACTACACGTGTGCTCCGCGTGTCACCTAGCCAATTAGAACGCAAGGATATAAAGTACGCGGAGTGCAGTGGATCTTCACAATGCACTGTGCGTGTTGCGTTCCGGTTTGCGTGACGGGCGTTTAGTGCGTATGAGTTTTCATGGTTTTTGTTGGGTGATTATTTAGTTAGTTAAGAGAAGTTTTGGATTTTGATGGTCGTATTACGGGCCTTTTTTCTTTTCACAACAGATCAAATATTATTTTTCTGTCGTGTATGAATTAGATTAATAAATTTGCATTCCACAATGCTCGTAAAATGAGACAAAATCAATGCACTTGCGGTAAATTTTGATTGCTGTCCAATGCACTCAGCCCCTACGGGCCTCGTGAATTGGACACATCAAAATTGACCGCGCGTGCATTGATTTTGTCTCATTTCACTCGCGTATGAAATGCGCATTTATTAACCTATAATCAAGTACAAACTATACTAAAGTTGGCATCACCATTCTTCGCAAAATAAAAATCCAGATGCAGTGCCCCATCAATGTGATCAATTTTGTCCGATGAATTATAGCAAAGATTATACAGATACCAGTCGTCCTAGGACCCTGGTGACACAACAATTTCGCTTACTCCTGTCAACTTTCTCTTTAGCTTCTACCTGTATAGTATTGAACTTTTGGCTTTACCCATATTATACTGTTATGCGATGAATTTGGTTTATCCCGCTGTTATCACACAGTCGTCCTAATAGTGGATTTGTTTACAAGGAAACAATATTGGTGGAATTTGTTTGCTTTTGAATGGTAACAATTTGGTAGCCATTCAGTCATATGATCAATTGGCGATGGCTATGGTGGTTGTTACAGGTCTCTATTTCTGTAGTAATGGGCAGTATATTTGTGTAGACAATTGAGGACCCTAGAACCAGAAGGGGGTTAAGTCACATTGAGTACAAACTGAGAAAATGACAAAAACATTATTTCATTTGTGTGGACTTGAATGGTAAAGATGTACCTTACAGTGACTCCTACACATGCTCTGATCATCAAATTACTACAAAACTTGTACAGAATGTACATATGAGAATTCTGTAGCAGGAAATTGACAAAACTCAATTTTCAAGTTTTTGTGACTTAACCCTCTTTTAGTTCTAGGGTCCTCAATTGCAAGTTCAATTCATGTGGTTCACTATGCTGCAAGGTCATTCAGTTCCATATGTTTGTATTTCTTGGCAACTGATTTAAGGAATTGTCCGCATTTTATTTTTTAGTTTAGTATTGAGGTTGCATAAAAGCGTAATCCATAACTATAAAAATCTGCTCTCCTTAATTCCCCCTTCCTCCTGACAATTGGTATTTTACTGGTTTTGGTTTGTTTTTTGTGGAGTTGTAGTTTCACGTTTGCAAGCTAACCCATTTGTAATAATCCTACTAATAAAGCACTGTTTGTTGTTTGTGATATTAAGATTCTAGCTCATGCATCATCATTCATATTAATATCCATCAGCTTATATCCATGTTCAGTCATTTCAAATTAGCACATATTTTGTTACCAATAAAGAAAATATGAAGATATAGGCATCTGAAGTCCGGATCTGAAGTAGAATGTTGAAAATTGATAATGACTTTTTGGTTAAATTTCAGGCCTGTATCTTAGTTTTTTTAAAAATGCCCAAACTAGGTAAGAAAAAAGTAAAAAATCTCATCGCTGCCACAGACATGGACATTTTTGGCCTATTTTTGATACGTTTTCAAAAAAAATAAGATAAAAATCTAAACTTTGAGAAAACCCTTCCTAGACATTTGTTTCTAAATTCAGCAAAAAAGTTTACAATTTTATGAATGCAAATTTTAGTTCTAAAAGCTTTCCAAAGATTTTTAGGGCAAAAAATATGTTTTTGGCATTTTTTGACAAAATCAACATTTTTGGTAAAAAATTGATATCACCAATATGTTCAAGGTAAAAATCCACTTCTAAAAAGGTATACTTTTATGTGGTTTATGCAATTAGTTCGAGAGTTAGTGCAAAAGGTCTACCCCAGCCTTAACAAAATTGCTTACAAAACATTTGAACTAGGCTAGTGTTTCAAATCTCCACAAGCCTGTTCATCCGGACAGTTCATCTAGAATGTCAGGTAGACCAATGCTAGAGAACATTGCTGTAGATCTGAAAAGTAACAAACGAGATCAGATGCTCAAATCTTCCACTTCTTATCAGTAGCAATCATATACCCCATTCAGACACACTAAAAAGTCGTCTTGATATCCAGTCCATTTTTAATTTCAAACACGACCTCGGATTAGCGAAAAAACTCGACTGTTCACACATGCGCTACGATTTTGAAGTCGAATTGAAATGAACTTTACTTGTTGCAGGTCAATGCGCTGTAGAAGTAAACACGAATTCAACTCAACTTACGACGACAGGTGTTCACACATATGAAAACTCATCGGTTGTCGTCGTTAGTCGAGTTACATCGACTTACTAACGCGACTTAACTTGCTTTTTAGCCAGTTGAAAATTCGATGTAAGACAACTTTTGGAAAGACGACTTAAGCCGACTTGAACTGTTCACACACAAGTGAATTTTGAACTTGATATAACTCGAATACGACTAAAGATGTCTTTTAGGCTCTGTCTGAATGGGGTAATATATATATTTCTTTTAAGTTTTATTGCCATTATTTTACATATATCGCTTTCCAATGTGTCTCCTTACATATGTGTATACGTTTATCGCTTGATCAAGAGAAATACCCACAATTTTCTTATATGATTTATTTTTATAATCAAGCCTACCTACATAGGAATGCTTAAAAATGTTACATTTTGATCCAAACCTCATCATTATTGTTTCCAGAGAGGACAAATCTTTGAACTTAAAAAACAATTTAAAGCAACGGAACTTTTTTAATTACCTGTACTTGAAGCTGGTGGGAGAAAGCATGAAAAACAAGCAGCCAACTTGAGTTAGTGGTGTTTCAGGCAAAAATACCATTTCACACAAAAATCAGGACTCCTCTCAATTTGGGACATCAGGCTCAATCTCTTGATCAGGTCACATTTATGTATAATTTTGTTACCAATAAATTTAATGGATATTTGTCAATATCCTACTGTAAAAAGACTTCAGCATTTTTCAAAAACCATGCATGTGATCAAGTTACTTAAAAAAAAAAATCTGAATAACTGCTTTCTTAGTCGCAGAAGTACAGAACAATGTTAAGAGAAATCACTGCAGAATTTACAAAACAAACCCCAAAGCTGTAGGTGTTAAAATAGCGAACATGCATGGTCTTTGAAATTGAAGTTCATTTATATGTCATGTAATGTATGTTTACAAAATGCTCAAATTTAAGGTAAGTATACAGAGTAAGTCCAAAATGGAAAACATAAAACATTTGTGTAATATTTATATTAGGTAGTGAATCAAATGCTTTGTGTTTTGTTGCACAAATTCCCCCCCCCCCCCATTTATATTGTAATTTTACATTTAACATCAAACACGTCAGCCTTTTATTTTAGACATGATTGCCTTGGAAATGAAATAAGCTGCTGTAGGCCTATTTGGTGAATTCCGCAGTGGAACATGTACTGCACATGAAGACAACAACATATGTGACTTTCCTGCTCCTAACAGCTGTAAAGTTGGCAAATCAGGTCACAATATATGCGAAGATAGTGATTAGGTGAAATTGATTTTCTTGCATATTCACAATATTCATGCATTCTTCCTAAAACCCGCACAGTTTTATTTCAAAAAACTGAACTTACATGAAAAAATCCATGTGTTAAAAGGACCGTCAACAGGTAAGTATTTAGCTGGTTTTTAAATGTGTTTATCTCAGTTATATTTTTAACTCGATGATATACTTTGATGGACCATAACTTCACTTGTGGATATCGGGTAAAGTTCACTGAGATGTCATTTTCAACCTTAAAACATGGACTTTGCAGATATGTAAAAAAGTAAAATGACCCGGGCCGACTTTACGGCTGATTTGAGCTGGACGGTCACATAATGTCTGTTATTTTCTTAATGAGATTACTACAAATTACATTGACTTTTAGGTAATTCTCTTAATGATGATAAGTTACGGTTAAGTTGTTGTTTGCTACATAAAAGCATTAGGATTTTATTTCAAGGTTCAGTATTGATTGTAATTTGGTATATTACAATATATTATTGCCTTATTTACATGGGCGTGCTCATTAAAGCAGAGTAGAATCTCAAGTTTCAAGTTGTCTGTAAAATAAGTGACTTTGATATTTCAGATCATAATGCATTGTAGTTACAATCATATTAGGACAGGGGATATAATAATGCCATCCCTTAACTGACTACTGCAGAAATGGACTTAGCCTTTTCTGAACATGTTTTTACACCGCTTTGAACTGAACTGATTAGGACAATTTCTTTACAATAACATAATGATTAGCAGAAGCGCTTTGAGAATTTGCTATGGAAAATCTGATGATCTTATTGAGAGGTTCTGTATGAAAATGAATGAATAAATAAATAAATAAATATTTCTGCTCTAGGTGAATTAAATGATGTTTTAAAATCATATTTGTTGAAATTATTAACCCTTTTTTTATTGTAAACATGCTTACTATTAAGATATAATCAAGATTGTATGTAAGTTATGTCATTCATTCTTTTTTTCACTGCTACAATTGTGAGTAGTGCTGCTAAAAAGCTTCAATTCAAAATTTGCAGCACAATTTATCCACCATCTTGGATCGTTTTCCTCTCTCTTCTATTTTGATTAAATATATAGTAACAATTCTACTGAGTGTTTTTACAATATTCCAAGAACCTCAGAGCCAAGAGAGAGGAAAGCTTATGCTCTACAAACCTTGAAGTATGCAACAAGCAATCAGACTCTGCTACAAGATCAATAGCATATCCCTTGTATTCTACAATATTGTGAACTGGTGCTTTTGTGTTGTGTAAGAGACTAGCAATTATTGATTAGGATTGATTGAGACCAAATCACTGCGGATTAATATATTTTGTACATTAACCATTTATGATTTGGTATCATTTTTGGCTAATTTTAATGCTACCACATGGGCAAACCTTGAATATAAATTTATTTGAATATACAACTGATTGGGTAAATTATTAGGATTCAAAAAATATGGACTAATTTACTTCGCGTATGGTCATATTGGTTTCTGTGTGTTAATGGGCTGCTTGTTGCATACTTCAAGGTTTATAGATTATAGTATTTGAGTACACATACGCTGTCGGCACTTTCGTATTTCTGCAAGCTTAAAAATGTTCAAAACCTCATTTTTATATCAAACAACCTAGAATCATCAAAAATTCATACTTATCTATTCAATATGAACAAATCGATGTTTTGGATATTTGATCTTCCATTGCCATGAAAATGAACCATACAACACAAGTACAAATCTCATTAAAATGTACCTCATAAATGATTCATTAGCTCGTTATCACAGACAAATGCGCAGAAATGTATATAAACTGCGCAGACAAATGTGCAGAAATGTATATAAATATTTACCTTTTCATGCGCAGACGAAATGTAGTAATGTACATAACACCATATTTTCAAATGTATTGAATGCAGCTCAGTTGTATTTCTTTAGAAATATATGAAATGTAAACTCTGTCAAAAATGACGCAAGACGGATTTTGAGGTATGGCTGAAATAAAGATTTTGTATGTAAATACAAAGTGCAGACAGTGTAAATCAAATCTTTCAAGCACACAGCTTACATGGATTTATTATTAAATCCTGCTTGATATAGTTAGCTTTACTAAGATCACCTAGTTTTATGAAACAATTATGTCATTTTCTATCTTCGCTATAGCAGCAAATTAGTATGCAAACTTACGGCTCTTGATATTTGGGCTTCTATGGCAAAATGAGAGGAAAGTCGCAAATCTTCATTTGAATAAATAGCATCTAAAGTAAAAATTGGGTGAAAAAGTCAAATTTGTTCATGTTTAAGTGTTAACCTATATCTGATGTTTTAAAGGTCAACTTTACCGGGAAGTGCAATTATTCACGGTTAAGCCAAAAAAATATTGTTTGGTTGTCCTCCACACCCAATCTTAGAGTAGGTGCGGGCGGGTAGAAGTTTCTTTTTTAAGTTACTCTTCCAACCCATACCGTTACCTGCAATGCAGCCAACGCTACCACCTCTTCACTGCTATCAATGGGGCTCCATGGACCAGATTTTACAGCAGCCACTTTAGTCAGCTTTAACTGCATGTCTTCGTCCGCGTTTTCAATAAATAAATATCGAGCAATTTTGTAGTCATTTCTACACTACAAACTCTGTCAAAC
>JXSR01S000946.1:47150-61253 GCA_000969725.1 Ophiothrix spiculata | reverse complement strand
GTTGAAGTCTGATTGGAACCAAACTTGGTTTGTGGATATAATATAAGAATCCTCATATGTTGATGAGGTCAAAGGCCACATCTGAAGGTCAAAGGTCATATGATGTCAAATTTCCCTAAACTTTCCATTTTTCTGATCGCGTCGGCCAGGGGGATCGCGTGGTTCCGAGAACCAGTATTTTTGTAGCATGGATAAAAGATAGCACGCAAATAATAAATTAAAGTCGATCCAAATTAAATAGACCCTCTGTCTTTTGGATTTTTTTCAGTAAATATAAAACTTCAAAAAAAGTCATGAAAGAAAAGTTGTTTGCCTTCTCTTGACCCAACAAGATTTATAGATTTGAGAGTAAACATATACTCCAAAATGGTAAAATCTTTACAAATTGTACAATTTTAGCCTCGTTTTGGTATGATCTGTTGTGACATCGGGCACCACTAATGATGTAAACTTTTGGAAACTTCCATTAACGATTTTTGTAGGTAGATGGTTTTAGTTGATGAGTTTGAATTTCGCGCTACACGTAAGCTTTTAAAATGGTCAATATTCTTAATGAAGTCTCCAGGAGAGGGCACTTTACTATCTAAAGTGACAGGATGTGAGATGAAAAAGTAGGACGGTCATCCGGTATAAATTTATGCACAAAAAGGGGTCATTTGGTACACAACATAAATAAAAATGGGATCAACCAGGTTTGAAAATGCGGGTCGACGAGGTAATCAATGCAAAGTTGAAATACCCAATGGCCATAGGCCTAAATAAGAAATAAGAAGAAAAAATTAGTTCAGAACAACAATACAACACGTTTTAAATACCAACCCCCCATCCCTTGGGGTACAAACTCATTACAAAGGTCTTTCATTTGAAAAATCCGATAATCAATATTAATTACGCTATGGAACTGATTTAAGGGTCCTGTCAACCCTCCGATTTCAGAAGTGGTTTCTGGTCTGTAACTCAGCAACGGATCATAAATCAAATATTAAATCCAAATAAATTGTACACATCTAGAAGTGGGTTTATATACTGAACATGACAGTGAGGTCATTTTTGGACTAAAATTTGATCCAAAATGATCTTGTTTTTTGCCCAACATTTTACTGGAAAGCAAGTCTGTGTCGACGGGGTGCGCTGTGGGAGACTCACCCCCAAATTTGACAATTAATGTACAAAAAGATCCACAGGGCCCAATTTTGGTATTGAGAAATGCATTCCTATAGATATTGC
The DNA here is from genome assembly GCA_000969725.1 of Ophiothrix spiculata. Taxonomy (NCBI): domain Eukaryota; kingdom Metazoa; phylum Echinodermata; class Ophiuroidea; order Amphilepidida; family Ophiotrichidae; genus Ophiothrix; species Ophiothrix spiculata. The sequence continues at coordinate 60,026 of JXSR01S000946.1, read as the reverse complement.
TTTCTATATTGTAAAAAGTAAAGTAGTTCACAATTTTACGCCCTCATATAGATGAATACGATTATCTTTCGATTGTGGACAAAATTGATGAAATTTGAATAGAATCGGACATATTTATATGAAATGAAAGAACATGAAAATAAAATCCTGTTTGGTCAAGAGAAGACAAACAACTTTTCTTTCATAGTTTGATATTTACTGAAAAAATCCAAAAAACTGAGGGTCTATTTAATTTGGATTGACTATAGTAATCATTGTTACGGTTGAGTGAGCAAATTAAGGACATTTAATACTCATAACTTCTTTCAAGAGGAATCGTGAAAATGGACCAGAAAATTTTGCATCCAAATATTTGATGAAAGGTAACTTTTGTTGCACACAACCGATTAAAATTAAACAAACAGTATCTAAAAGTTCAATTGTTGGACTATAAAATGCAAAAATACTTTATGACTGTCCGTTAAACCTGAGAAAATTGCATGTAAAGATTGTAATTTTTTTTCTGGGACACCATGTACATGCAGCACCCAAAACAGTACAATAATTCTTGCTCCTCAGTTATTATTTCAAAGTCTATAATAATATTGACTAATGACAAGTTCAATAAATCATTGGATGTTACAACAAATAAAAGCCATTTTGATATTAACTTTATTCACCTATTCCCTTTTTTTTCTTGACTTTTGGTGAATTCGACATTTTATTGCCATTTGATGTATCCATGCTTAGATTCAAGAATAATTCCCCTGCACAGCAAATGTTGGCCCCTGGTTGTCGCTAAACATAATTACCATTTTTGTTTGCTCTGGATTCTTGAAATCTGTAGTATAGAATTGTGAAGATGACATTTGTGACCATTCATCTCAAATGAGCCGTAAATGCAGCAAATGTCATTTTGTGCTACAGGTGAATATACATGTCAAGGTCATAATTTGCCGAAATTGATTTTTGACAGGTTCACAAACCTTGTGGTTATTTCAAAACACCGTCGAAGTTTCATTTCAAGAGAATGTTCGGTAATATGAACTATATCTGTATTTTTTGAGGACAATCAACAGGAATTAAAGGGCTGTACTAATCTTTTAACACATTTTGAAATTGATTGAAGGTCATTGAGGTGTCATTTTAATCCTTATAACATGGTCTTTGCAAATGTTTTAAAAAGTAAAAAAAAAAACCGACAAGAGGCTGCATTTGCGGCTAGTTTGGGATGGACCATCACATTTGTTAAGATGTTGTATCAATACTTGTATGATTTAAGACACCAGCTGAGCTCCTTTTAATTATAAGATGTATCTGTGTTGACCGATATTTGGAAATAGTCTGAAATGTAACTCGCTGACCAGCTGGGGCATGAAATGTCAAAGGGGAACAAGTATACTAACAGTCTCATCCCTAGGTCAAGTGTCAGTTTAAATATATAGCATATTGATGCTTTAATAAACTCTTGTGTATTATACACAGGTGGGATTGTAATAGAAATTTGACATGTCTTGACTTTTATTGTCTTGCGATGGACATAAATAGTAGGTGACATTTTCATTTGAATTGTACGCAGACACTTTATTTCATTCATTAGATCATGAAAACAAGTTTTGTATATAAAATTTGCTCAAACTTCTCAGGAAAATTGTGCCATTTCAAAAAACAGGGGACATTTTAACAGACTTTGAAAACCCAAGCTACATTTATCGGTTGGATATTTTGCAATCCATGTTTCAACAGCTGTCAATTTAATATGAGATAGGAGGGATGATTTTATTAGTTTTGTCAAGATGGTAATGTCTTTTAGCAACGATGCATCTTCACATGTTGTTATTGTTCGCAAACTCAATGATGTTGGGGAAAACAACAAGTAGAAATCCATGTAGAAATATTGAAAGCGTAATTACTAGAAGTTGAAAGATGCTTATTCCAGATCATCACGTAATGTTGAATCCCATAAGCTGCACAATATTGTGATCAGATCAATTCTTGTATGAGAAATCAAAAATTTGAATTGAGGGGAAGAATTTGACGGGTAATGACTTGCTGTGAACAGATGTCATGTCGTTGACTCTGGTGTTCTGTATTGTTAATGTCAGTCGTTGTATTCTTTTGGTTAAAGATAACTTTGTTGAATTCAAAGTGTTTTAAGAAGTATTTTGTACAAGTAAAGAGTGATGGACATGATATGTTGTAATACTATTATGTCAGATGATAAAATAACATGTAGTCTTGGAAAAAGATTGTTGCAAAGTATTGGGTAGTACCTCACAGTTGTAAAATGAAGGTATCTAGATCCATTAACCCTAAAAGAGCCGGGCTATTTTGACCCATCTCACAGCCAGGGGAGGCCAGATTCTGCCCCCCTCCCCCTTACTCCAGCATCCCCCCTGAGGATCTCGCAAACCAATCAGTGAAACATCAAGTGTGATACTAGTGGATAGCTACGGCCCTTACGAGTCCATTGGTACCAAAAAAATTCAAAACATACCTTGTATGATGTTACTGACATCATAAGTGACGTCATGTCAAAAACACAAAAATTGCCAAAAATCTAAAATCATGGTTTTTCGCTTTTTTTCAAGCAAAAGTTGCATTTCTTAGCAATGATGTGTGTCAAAGTGTGCTTACACATGTTGTTACTTCTAATAAACCAAATAAAAAGGATCATATAGTGGAAGTGTATACTAAAAGACAAAGACAGAAAACACGATTTGTGTGTAATTTCAATGGAAAATCAGTTTTTCGTTGTACCCAGCGCGCTATTACACAACACCGTTTCATAACCCTATGTCCGATTTTCATAAAAATGGTCTTAAATTAAGCGCAAGGCTTGAAGGATAAAAGTCAGGAATTTTTAACACGAAAAAATAACAACTGGCAGAGGTATAACAAAAAATGCTCATTATAATGTCTCCTGTATATGTGACATATTTGGATTTTCTGATTTCCTTGCTAGGTGTTTTGGAGTACATAGTATAGGAATAACCCAAACAGAACAAAATCTCACTAAATCTCACGAGAAGAAGTTAAATGATCAGTTAGGGTTAATTAAAAATCACATAACCCTAACAGAACCAAATCTCACTAAATCTCTCTTTATGAAATCACGAAAATGCGCCAAGTCCAGATATGTCACAGGCAGGGGTTATATGCAGGGACCAAATCGCTGACCGGGCAGCGTCTCTGCGTTTGCTTGCTACGGGTATCACTACCCTTCCCTTTTCTAGAAATGAGAAAAGTTAAATGATCAGTTATGGTAGCCATGCAGATTTCAGTACCTTGTCCTGCATCACCTGTCCAACCGCCTCTATACACAGCTGATACCTCGACTAGGCACTGGTTTCGCGCGCTGCCTGGTCTCGTTGCTGGGTCCGTGGGAGGGGCGATCAGAGGAACGGTGCTAGTTCTAAGTTAGGGGTAAGGTATATGGGATGGAAATGGGAGAATGGGTGGGTGTTTTGGTTGGTGGGTCTGTGTTGGAATGGGACACAGCCTTTGTATCATGCTCCTTGGATGAGGAGCTATACTGTAGCTATCAAAAAACGCAAGTCTAGTTGACCAGATTTTAATATAATAATTTGCTATTTCAAACAACCTGGATCAAGGGTTTAGCCAGGATTTGAAAGTAGGGCGTTCAAATTCGTGGCCAGGCAAACAGGCCGGCTTCAATCAAAACATTGTGACGTCAGCATGATTAATATTCATACTTGACAAAGAAATCAAGGATTACGTTCGCGCTAGTTTGTAAACAACATGGCGACTCACTGTTGAACAAACGAAGAAAAAACACGATATAAAGCCCATTTTAAGTTCACAGAGTACAATAAATTGATCAGATTTTGTGATGATGATGATTATTAAAGATAAATTCTAACATTCATCATGGAATTTCACATGGTAAAACGTATTTTTGGACACCTTATTGGACGGCCTATGCATTTTACAGGGCGTCCACTTTCGTGATCGGCCGTCCAAATGACGGCTGGACGCCCTTCTGGCTAAACCCTTGACCTGGATGATTGACAACATTCATAGATTTACCGGTATATTGTTTTTCCTGTCATCGATCGTCTCATAATGGATGGGCATATGTGTACCGCCGCGGCAAAAGGGTCCAGTTGTCGGCTCGTACATGTTGCTCCTTGTAGCATATCTAATGTATGGTATTTGTATACATCAGATATGCTACAATGAGCAACATGTAGGAGTCGACAACTGGACCCTTTTGCCGCGGCGGTACACATATGTTTTTGTAATGCACACCCCCTGCAGGCCCATTACACAAAATAATGTACACCCATCCATTATGAAATGATAGATGACAGGCAAAATAATAAATATTATCTTTTATTGGAAACATCATTTTACCATTTATTATCCTAATCAAGTGTCCTTTTCTGTTTTTTGCCCACAGTTTATAGCAGCATCAGATTTATTATTTTTCTGGATTTCATTGAATTCCATTGTGGATTTCTTCACCATTCCACCAATATTTGTGTCCATCTACCTGGGAAGAACATGGCTGGGTAAGTAGTGCAAACAATCTCCAATTTTTTTGAGGAGCACATGTGGCCAAGTGGATAAAGGCGACTGTCTCGTAATCCATAGGTTGTGAGTTCCGAGTCTCGCTCGTGCCTATGTATTGTGTCCTTGAACAAGGCACTTTATCCTCATTTCCTTGAGGGTTGTATGTTTGTTTCAATGTTGCAATATTGGCGCTGATTAAACTACGGCCTATAAAAATTGCATTGTGTTTCTTTAGGTATGGTTAATATTATGAAATTCTAGCAATTTGACCTGTGGTTCACCTTCCAAGTTTGAAATAAACTGTAATTATTATTATTATTTTAAGGGGGAATGTTAGAATTACAATAGAGATAACAATTTGTGAACACACTGCCTGGTGTAGTTGGTATAATGACATCATCCACAAAATCCTTTATCTGTAAATCTATAGACCTTTGGATTTCAGTGGAGAATACTTTATTTTGAGTGTGCTCTGTAGTTTTATAGTTAAGAAACAGGTACAGAATGATCAAAACCATTTTTAGTTTTTGAATATCAACTGCTTGGATGTAATTTGACATAACTGTATCTGGACACAGATTTTGGAACTGTATGTGGATGTGGACACACCCTGATGACAATAACTCTACACTCTGGAGCTATGTAATTTAATGACCTTGAAGACATATTGCCTTACCTGCACCTGTCCTGACTAACTTAACAGCATATGCATATATTCAAACGTCTGTACAAATGTGCAGTGTGAAGATTGCAGCCATGATAAAATGCAGAAAGGCACATTAAGCAGAAAATGTGTAACCTACATCCACCCATGCTGTTTATGTCAATTTTGTTATAACCATTGGGCATCTTCTATACACTGGTGTCTCGGGTTACTCTCACTTTTCTAAATTTCTGAAGATTTTGATCAAAATTTTCCCAATTTCTGGTAATTGACTGTTATTTTCTAACATACGAAGTGTAAACATCCGTAAATAAAATTTTGAAATTTGTCTTATGCCCCTTTAAAACATTGATAAGGTAAACCGAGACCTTGTATACTGAGCAAGACTCTTAGGGGAATAATGTCTATTTCAGGAACAACTTTTATTCCAGAAATACCTTAACATTTCACTTAAAACAAAAGCCTCACAACTTTCACTACTGAAGTTGATAAAATAAGACGTTTGATGAAAAGTGTTCGCCAGCAAATGCCCCGTTTTACAAAATGCAGTGCCCAGTTTAAAAGTACCAATTCGGTTTCTGTTTCTGACTCAAGCTTGAAGTATATATTTGCTTCAATTATTTTTAGGTATAAGATGAGAGTTGTAGCTATAGGATACGATATGGGCAAAATCTAAACACCACATTGTAGCAATGACTTGGATCTAGAACTCATACCATTGTGGTACCCTTTCCTCTGTAGAGAGAGGTGAGGTTAAAACTGACGTCATACTTCAGTTGATGAAGACATTGGAGACATCGGCAATTGTTGATTTACAGCCCTGTCCTGTCACATGGAAAGATGTTGGATGTAAATAGCATCTCTAAGCTGGTAATCATGAGTAGAAGAACTGAATTATAACCCAAGTAATTGGTTTGATTACCCTAGTTAAACCAACCCTTATTAAAGATTCATGATCCACTTTTCATCCTCAAGGTCACTTCTATCAAAGATGATTTTTTAGCCCCGAAAGAATCCTTGACTGGTAATGGTATATATTACAAGCTCCAAACCATTCTTGCAAATGTGGTTGTATTTTTGAGAAAAGTGAGAAAATGTGTCATTTTCTAATTATTGTCAGGCCAATTACAACGCAGTAGCCTACGGTGATTATTAAAATGCTTAAAAGCTTGTAACTTGAAAACAAATGGACCGAATCAAGTGAAATTTTCAGAATGCATTCATATTGTACTCTTCTTTTAATTTAGCTAGAAAAGAACCAAGGTTTTTGTAACATCAAAATCATAAATTGCACCTTGAACAGACAGCCACCAGATTTTGTGAATTGAAAATCAATTCAGGTTGTTTCCAAGCATCCATTTCCAACCACTCATGTTGTATTCCGATTCGCATTTATTATTTGGGTCCTTCAAAGCTTTCGGCATTATGCACAATCTAGGGCAGACTGCTTTTTTCTACGAATATATATAGATTAATAAATGGGTGGAACAACAGTAAGCAAAAGCAGATTTGATTATAAATCCATAACGATTGTGATAAATTGCGTTAGGCCTGTATGGGAAGAGAATTGTAAATTGGATTTGTAACGATGTTGCTAGGGAACTAAAACAATAATTATATTTTCAGATACTGCAAGGTTGCTAGGGAGATGATATCTTTTTTAAGTACCTTTATTGAATTTATTTTCTCCAGTTTGTTATATTATTAACTAGCATTTGATTTATATTACAATTTGAAAAACAAATTTATCATACATTTGAATTGATGGTTAACTTGATATTAGATTTGGTATCATAATTATCATGCAAAGTGGTTTTGTTGATTATCACATGATTTTGCAAATGATATAAGCCAGAGCCTTATTTATGCAATTTTAAGTATGTGCTTGTATAAGATAACTCTATTAGTATTGTAAGAATGGCAGGGTTTGATCTATAATATTGAAGTGCTTACTATTCAGATGAAAGTGAAATATGCAATTCATTTGGATTTAATTCGTAGGGTTGAATTACAGATGCATGCGTGCCTGAGAAACAAATCTTGGTCTGAAATTACGGTAGTTGCTTCAAATTTGGTCTCGCAATGTTTATTGATGTGCTCTCAAATTTTATTTGCATGTGTATATTTGTTCTTGACAGTAATATCAAGCTCAGTAAAAAAAGGCTTAATTAGTCTGTCTGCAATGATCAATAATAATCACTTGATATTTTGATATAAAACCTGACAAAATACTCTACACATATTTAGGGAGCGGGTTAGCGCAGCGATAGGTTCCTCGCTTTGCACCTATAAGGTCAAGGGTTCGATTCCCGGCCTGGTGCTTTATGTGTTTTTGGTTTTTAGTCCATGCTCACTTCCACAGGTTTTCTACCAGTCTTCCTCCTTAATTCAAAAACTGAATGTAAACGGGACCCCAGTTGAAAATAAGCTTTCTTTAGCTTACTTATTGCCCAGTACCAAGTAGGGTTTCCTAAGCCAAAACAAGTTGATTTGACTGCTTTGATGGGGATGGTTAAAATGATTTCCCGAGGTTGTCTCAAAAATATGAATATGCCTGAAGCGAACTGAGGGCATATTTATGCTTTAGAGATTGCCGAGGGGAAGTAATTGTTACCATACCCTGAACAAAAAGCAGTCAATATTCGTTTCATACACTGAATGTATAGGTTTTTGTCATCTGGTTGGTTAAAAGAACCATTTCAGCACTTAAGATGCCTGATGATGATTTACTGTATTTACTTCTCGTGATGCTGTCCCTGCCATGTTTTGCTTACAAGATAACTAGCTGACGTACTGTACCACGTGTTTGACTAAGAATGCTTAGTCATGCGCTTATTGCTCGAGGTACACAACGCAAAATATATTGAGCGGACCTAGTTAAAAATATGACCCTGGCCTAGTAAATTTATAGAGCCTCTAGTTAATTTCATGCCCCCACTTTAAATATTTTTTTTTTCCAATCCATAGATCAGAAGGAAGTCACTTATTATTTGTTTTATATATGCCAAAAATATATTTTTTGAAAAAATTTGTTTTTTATCAAAATATTCTGGTTCAAGAAATCATGCATTATGCTTTTCTTTTTCAAAGTATTTGCTGTAACTGAATACACAGACTGTGCATGTAATTGCAAACTCCATGTGCCGGGGGGGATGTAAGCTTACCAAATAGGAATTCCAACATGTTATAAATCATGATTAACAGGCTAGGCATGGTCTTCCCCATAAACCCAATTGCCGAGAACCTATCTAGTTTTAAACTTCTCTTGCATGTGCCTGTGGAATGGGGATGTAAGCTTACCAAATAGGAATTTCAACATGTTATAAATCATGATAACAGGCTAGGCATGGTCTTCCCCATCAACCCAATTGCCAATTGCTGAGAACTTATCTAGTTGCAAACTTCTTGTGATGCCTCACATGTGCCTGGGGATGTAAGCTTACCAAATAGGAATTTCAACATGTTATAAATCATGATAACAGGCTAGGCGTGATCTTCCCCATAAACCCAATTGCCAATGTAAATTTAAGTAACTCAAAAGAGAAATTTCTCAAATGGCACGGCTTGCCAAGCTACTAACCGAGTCTTCTGTGCATTGCTCCAGGCTGACTGGGTAATAAGCGTACATCAGCATGCCTGCCGAGACCTTCAAACTGTCGCAATAGATAAAAATCGTTTAATAAAAGTCAAGTGTGCTGCTGGGATGAAGATGGAAAGCATGTTTGCTAATAGATGAAGCTACCGTGGTTCGTCACTAAATAGAATCTACAGGGTTTGGAAAATGGTGTTTGATTTTTCTGGTTGTTGCAATTGTATTATTTTCATTGGTAATGAGATTTGGTGATTGCACATGTGTATACAGTGACTTTTTGCTGTAAACATTTTTGAATCCATTAGTTCAATCTATCTCCGAATGCCCCTGTCCAGTTCCTAAATCTAAAATAAATAAATGTTGGACTTCTATCTATATATTTAGCTCTTTTTTACGATTATTTGTGTCAAAGCGCTTAGGCCTTACCAACAGAATACAGTCAGCTGCCTTTGCAATGTTAAGGTTGATTGTACTTTCTTGACCAAAGCCCTAGTAATTATTCATATGACAATTTGGTCGAAGAAGCAATAGAGATTAAATGCCTTGCCCAAGTACATAACTCAATTGTCATATAGCAGGGCTGGAACTCTTGACCTATTTTGAGTCCTGCTCTGCTCCGCTAGACCATACGAGGTCTCTAGAAATTAAGAAATCTAGAAAATAAGAAATCTTAAAGAAATTTTGGAAACTGGTGTGAATTATCTAGATGTTTTTAATTATCATTTTACTAACCTGTTACACATTTTGAAAAATAAATTACAACCTATCATATTTCCTCTAAAGGTGCCTTTCAAAACTCCTTTACAAAAAAGCATCTTGATTTTATTTTGTTTGACCTCTTTACAACAGAAGCTGTGCATGGCATAACAAACATAAAAGTGGAGAGATTTTGACCTTTTTATCATCCTGACAAGAATACAGGCATACTAGACATCACAAGTGTTAATACCACACTGTCTGTTAATTAAGTGCAATTAATGTACAAAAGGGGTTATGGGGACGTGCCGCAAATTCGGGTAGCAAAATTAGGCTCTCCGGTATTTCAATTGGTACTTTTTCTTTGCAAAATGTGGTATTTTTATGGGTTTATTTTTCAAATGGCGCAAATTTTGACATTTCTTCTCAAAAATTAGATAATTTTGCCAAAATAGTGCAAATTTGGGCAGAAAAAAATGCTTTTTGATTAAATTTGACTCAAAATTTGGGAGATTTGGTATATGGATGGGTCCCTTTTTCTTGAAAACTGGTATATAGATGGATGGCGTTTCAATTTTCCCAGAGGCACGTCCCTGTCCAAACCAAATTGAGTACCCCCGGGGTTAATGCCATTGGCCTAGTTTAATTCTTAGAAAAGCTGGTTCACTCTTAGCTGAATTTAAATGACTGCTAAAATTAATTATGAGATACTCGGAGCTGTGTTTAGCAAGATACTGCAAATTATGTGAAGTAAAAGTGCAAATTGAAATTGAATAGAGTACAAATGAAGAAATTAGAAGTGCTTTATGGTGACAGATTCACACAACATATGCAAGAAATCAAAGCTCAGAAATATTCTACCAAACAATAGGGCTCTTGAGCCTTACGTGAAGCATTAGCTGTGTTTCCATCAACAAATTTAGCAGGATATCCTCTTCTCCAGAGTCCAGACAAAAGTAAAAACATCCGCTGGTCTCCCGGGGCTGGTCCAAATAAAAAAATCCCCAAAACACGGATTTTGCTCTGTAGATTGGTAAGAGACTAATGCTTTAATTGATAACCCTAACCCTTACCGAACAAGAACTCACTTATATGCTCACTGTCAAAAATCATGAAAATGCACCTAAATCTGAATACATCATAGATACGAGTCACACATGGGGATAAAATCGCTGCCTGAGCAGATATTCCTTGATGGCCTGCTAATTGTGTGCCTCGTTGGCGTGCAAGAGGACTTTGGTTCGAATCCTGTTGAAAACATGCTTCTTTCTCCTAAAGCCCATGATATACTTACAAGACGCAGCTAGCGTCTGGTTTGATTTTAGATGCTTCAAAGATGCTAACCAGGCACTACCAACTTCAAAATATTTTCAACTTTAGCGTCTTCGTTAGCTAGACGCTAGCTGCGTCTTGTAAGTATACCATGGTCTTCAGACATAGTTTACCTAGGCTAGAATACGGACCACCTCTTAATTCATAGTTAAGGTTAAGGCAAAAGTATATTTTTGGTTGAATATAATATTCAAACCTCATTTCAAAAATACTACATCTCCGTGGCACAGAGAGTTTATGTTTTAAGCAGGATTAATTTAATTTTGCTAAAAGAAAATCCAGTAGAGAACATGCAATGTAGGCTCTATCAAGAATTTAGTCCAAAGATAAGACTAAGAGAAATCGAATAGACCAAGATATTCGAACGACTCTAATGAGAGAAACGGAGTGTTGTTGAGTGGGATATTAGTAACTCATCCTTTTTTGACCCTGTAAGGAAGGCAATTAAAGGTTTAATGAAATTAATGAAAGAGGTTTGAGGATCCATTTACAATAACAATGATTGAGCTTACCAAGTCACTTTGGAAGGTTAGTCAAATAGCGGGATGCGTAAAAAGTAATCTTGACCACTTTCCTGTGTGCGTTAATGCTCAAGTACAGCTTCATGGGTATGCGTTAAACAGGCCTGTAGCCAGGATTCTTTCAAGGGGGATTTTTTTAAAGTGGACCTTTTGAAATTTTCGTTTTGGTCAACCCTAAACTAATTTTAGTGGTTTTAACAAGCAAAAAATGTTTTTAGCAGTTTTCCAAGCATTTTGTGTGGAATTTGATAATAAACGACCTACATTTACATGTTTTGGTGCTTTGGGTGTTCTTTTGGTGGACATTTAGGAAATTTTTGTGAACTTTTTGCTACATTGTCAAAGTTGGGGGTGCAACGCCCCCACCGCACCTCCCCCCTGGCTACGGGCTTGGCATTAAAGCATCTTCGGCTACACGGCTTACGGCAAATTACAGAATTTATTGACTTTTATAATTATTACCAAGTTAAATCATGACTTCTTTGAGGTGAATTTAAACAAATACTGTAAACGGGAATATTTTCGTGAAACTAGACAATCACAATCTTTTCGCGCGCGTGTTAAATTAGCGTTTTAAGTTTCATTACATAGACCTGCATATAAAATGAATGTTTTTGCGGGGTGTTATATTCACGGTAACATGTTGATTCGCGAAATTCGCAAAAATTAAACCCTCGCGAAAATATCCCCGTTTACAGTACAACATGGGTTCATTTCGGAGACGTATTGCAAAATACTGTCCCTCAGTGTTGGATGATGGAGACTTCCTCCCTCGGCTGTGCATTAGGAGGGAGTCTCAATCATCCAACACTTAGGGCTCCAACATTGGAACTTATACTCTATAAATCTTGAAGTATGCAACAAGCAGCCGATTAACGCACCTTAACCAGCATGACCATACAGAGAAGTAAATTAGTCCATATTTTTCAAATCATAACCACGTACCAAATCTTGCTGAATATTCAAATTATCTTATTTTCAATGTTTGTCACATGTGGTTGCAACAAAACTAGCCAAAATCATAAACGATTCATGTACAAAATATTAATATGCAGTGATTTGGTCTTAATCAGTTCTTTAAGGGGAGCATGGCCGAGCGGTAACAGCATGGATCTCGTAATACAGAGGTTGTGGGTTCGAGCCCCGGGCCAGGCAGTTTTCGTCTTCTTGTTTCCTTGGGCAAAATTGCTCCGTGGTTCGGAAGTCGGGTAAAGCCGTTGGTCCCCTGTAGGAATATACTCCTTAATGGGGTATGCAAGTCATGCAAGTACTGTGTATCATTGATTGATTGATTGATTGATTAGTCGTTGCTAGTCTCTTACACAATACAAAACAATAATTTCACAATGTTGTAGAATACAAGGATATGCTAAAGATTTTATAACAGAGTCTGATTGCAATTTCAAGGTTTTGGGGATACCATACTTCTATGTACACACAAGCAGTCCATTTTATCTGCCTATGAATGACAAGATTTATGACCAGATATTTTGTAAAGTATTCACACATTGAATTCAAGAACCCATGAAAGAAATCATAAATGCATAGCACATACT